>APFE030354565.1:51763-132593 GCA_000404065.3 Pinus taeda | reverse complement strand
TATTAAAAATAATAATAATATTAAATTAATAAATATAAATTTGACCTGGGTCCTAGAGTCAAAATTAGCCGTTATTCAACCGTTGGAGTCTCTGCTCAGTCTATTTAACATGCTAGGCCGGATCTGTTTCTTCAACTTGTCCTGACGATGAACAACACTAGTTGGTTCGAAACGCGTCGACAAAGGTCTTTCTATATGTGATTTACGCCGAAGCTCTTCTTATAACTATGATGATAGTTGTCAGTGTATTCACCATGAAACATGTTCACAAGCATCCCTAAAAAAAAAAAAAACTTGCCTTGAAATAATTCTTAAGAAACTTGTCAAAAACCTTGTTTTTAGGATCAAAGCTTTTTTCACCACTAGTGACTCATGCTGGTACCGTGTTACACTATATTGTCTTAGCGCTGCCAATGTGACTTTTATTAGGAAAACCCGCGTTGAATCTCTTCAGGCAATTTTTCCTAAAATGGAGGAGAAGCTTCTCTTACTAGAAGTCTCGAGAACGACGAGTTGGTTATAGGTTAATAAGGATTGGAACGTGATTTTCCCATTCTTGGTCCTTGATCCTACTTTCATGGATTTTTCCCTTAAGATGTGGAACCTCTCCCTCCTTTTACGGATCCTTAACTCCCTCTCCTTCCCTATAAATGAGATCCTTACTATCCACAACTAGTTGGCTATTGCTTGGTTGCCTTCCTAGTGCTAAACTATGCCCAAATGCCACCCATTTTGCTAAGGAGAAAGGAGTACTCGAAGGTTAAGGCTAGGACTTGGAAACTCACCTAAAGGAGGCTTCCAACATGAAGGCTTAAGTGGTTGTAATGCTCCCTTTACCGTATATTAATAATACATTATTTGTTTGATTTCCATAAATGTGTCAATCATTTCTCATTTAGTATAATACTCCTTGATCTGTTATATGGTTTATTTTGGAATGGTGTTTTCTATGTATGTGTTTGTTGCCTCCATGTGATTTTCCTTGCAGGTATTCATCCATAATGACAAAGAGGAGATTCAACTAGGAAGCAGAAGAATCAAGGACGACACTAACAAACTTTAGCATCAGAATGAGGTAGGTCATCTATCCTCCTTTGTGTTTTCTAGTATAAACTAGGAAAGTTTGCACATATTTGTCTTTGTTTGTTGCTAGATCCTCCCATAGGATTAGAGGGATCATTTACGTCCGCAAAAAGGATTGCCTGCACAACAATAGATCTAGAAACTTAGTCATGTACCCTTCATATGTCATTTATCCCATATTCAACTTGTAGAACTCCTTAGCCTTTCCATCACAATATCTCTCTAACAAGTACTTCTTCCTAAAGAGGCTTTTGAATTCATGCCAACTCAACTCCTCTATCCTGATGCGTCTAACACGCTTCACATCCTCCCACCAAATATTTGTTTTCCCTTTGAGACTGAAAATAGCTATCATGGCCTTCA
This sequence comes from Pinus taeda, assembly GCA_000404065.3. Lineage (NCBI taxonomy): Eukaryota > Viridiplantae > Streptophyta > Pinopsida > Pinales > Pinaceae > Pinus > Pinus taeda. The sequence goes on along the minus strand of APFE030354565.1, from coordinate 131,147 downwards.
TATTCTCTGAATAATCATGGAGATCAAAGAACTTCTTCATCCCAAGTAGCCATGCTTCTGCATCTTCTAGTTTCTTCATCTCTCCATAAAAGGTAGGAGGCTTGTCTTTCTTGAACTCCGGTAAGTATTTCTTATCACTCCTCCTATAAGGATGATAATGATGATGACCATGATGTCTCTATGATCCCGAACTAGAATAGAACCCATAACCTCTACCTCTCATGTCAGGTGTATCCATCCATCTACCACCTATGACCATGTCATCATGTCTGACCTATGCCCTCCACGAGACCTGCTACCATATGCCACATTTGTCCTTTCCTCCTGTCCATAACTTATTCTTGATAGTCCTTATCTCTGAAATTCTGATAAGCTCTGAAGAGTCATTTCATTTGCCTTTGATTGCTTTTCCTTAGCTTTGGCAAGCCTTTCCTATGAATGAATTATCCTATAATTATCTACCTTGCAACTTTTGATTTTTGCCTATAGACTTCTCAAGGTATCTATTGTGTCAGGAGAATACTCTTCCCCATGCTGCTCAATTGATCTATAAGGAGAGTCACGTGAACTGTAATCCACCATTTTGCTCATCATCTCTAATCTTCTTCTTACAAACATGTCATGTTAGATAAACCAAATATAGACATAATCAAAATCATACCTTAGTGAAGTTCAATGGAGTTTATCTCATCTGCACAATCAATCTAGATTATCTCGTATCAGAGCCAAACCAAGGTAGAGGTAGAAAGGGTCACCTATTGTAGGCGAAAGCAAAAGGTCATACGTTGTGATAAGTCACTGTTGAAGACTAGTTGAGGTCGTGTTTTGGGCGTGAAGGCGTTAGACCACGAATTGCAAAGTATTCTTGTGATTTTTCAGGTATCTCTTACTTTCTCCCTTTGGATAATATGGATTTTAGGCAAAATTATTTGTTTTTTGAAACACGTAAAGAAGCACATGAGAAAAAATGGTCTAGGTTGTCTCGGTTATTAAATAAGGAAAATAAGGATGTATTGTATAATACACGAGTTATCACTCAAGAATTTGATCCCTGGCCAAACTGGACACTCCTAGATATTGATGTGGATAAGATATATAATATGCCCGTGTTTAAATTCAGAGCTGCTAGTTTCTTCCGATTTTCCTCTATAAATATTCCCATTTCCTTGTCTCCACAAGTCTACCAGGTTCCTTTGATCCATAAGGAAGATGTAGAGTGGTGTCTTGAAAATGGATTTAAATACATTCATATTGGGCTTATATAGTTCGAAATCAATCCTCTTGTGCGACTTGGATTAAATACTTCATGCTTAACTTGTGTCCTTGATTCCAGAGCTAATGATTTTAATGATGCATTAATAGGAGGTTTTCAAAGTCCTTTAAATAATGGTCTACATGGTCATCAGTAATCCCTCGCTATCAGGTCTCATTGACAGACCTTACATTAATGAATTCCTACAAGCCTTTATCCAATTCCATGGGTTTAAATTTACTCCTAATACCCAGATAGCTCAACTTCATACCACAATTTGTATCCGTTTCGTCACATCAAGCATGCCCCCTATAAATTCCAGATTGCATAAAAGAGCACTCAAAGAGGGAGTTATAGTGGCCCAGGTAATGCAACTCCACTCCATATTGGATTTAGTGAGCTAACTCTACCTAAATAATGGTCAAGTTCGTACCAACCTCTCTCTCAAAATTATCCCCAATTAGCTAACAAATCCCACCAATTGAGAGTTGTACCCATAGGAGATGGTCGAACTAGTCTCAAGTTCCAGAATCCTAATCCATTAAATTGAAGTTTGTCAGCAAAACTTGAAAAAACACCTTTTCCTCAGAGATTGTCAGTTTCTACTATACCTACTACTAGTTTTGGTAGTCATGTACAAATGCATAAATCCATTTCTTCTCATTTATGTGTGTATTGCCAAAATAACACAAAAATACCAAAATAAATGTCATACTATTGATACTCCGTTCAATTCTTACTCACACCATGGTCAACATTCAGATTGTCCTAATTATGTCATGATTCCCACATCTCACATAAAAATGTACAGACTTCCCAAAGAAAAACCTAGAAACAGAATCACACTTCATGAGAGAAGCTTAGAGCCAACAAATACTGCCCCAAAATTAAAAAATGGTTATGTTCAAAGTGATCTTTGGTGCTTGCATTATCGATCATCTTCAGAAGCTAAACATTGAACCATTCAAATTGCTCAATTACAATAATTATTAGTCTATGTGTTTGGCTCAAAACTTAGATGATTTAGCCAAAGACGTTCTTGAAGTCAAAAATCACGTCAGAATGATACACCAGACATATGATACTATGTATGCTCATCAAAATGTGCAAGAGGAGCAATTAAAAGAAATCATAACTCAAATAGGAGTTATCAGTAAGGCAGTGTCTAGCTTTCAAGACATTTTGCCTAGACCCAGATCTCACCCCAACTATGAAGAAGTCAAAGCTGAAGGCCCAAAGTTTTCTTACTTCGAAAATTCTAAGTCATCTTCTACCTTATCCTTGAAAGTTATTTATGATGAATTTGTAGATACTACAAGAATAACAGATGGAGCCAGATTAGCTAGAGAAAAGCTAGATCTAATTAAAACCAAGTTAGAAAGATCCAAAACTTATGAAATCAAGATGGCAGGACAAGAAGACATTGGTGAGTCTTCTAAACATAAAAGAAATGAATCATTTCACTTCTCACGTAAAGCTCCAAGAACTTCAAGGTCTGATATTGGATCTCAGTCCCAAACCAATCCATTTTCTAAATGGGCTCATTTCATGTCATCAACAAAAGCTCAAGAAGAAACTACTCCTACTCTCAGTAGCCAAGGACCAACCTTTTTTATTAATTTTAATTGTTTGAACAAAGATCAAACACTGATTTTACTACAAAGGATTAATGCATGGGCCAGTCAGAGAAAAGTTGACCTCAAAGCCACATGGAAGGATGTAGCCATACAGGTGACATGGGCTCTAACAGGTAATGCAAGACTTTGGTGGGAAACATTGAAAAGATCTGAACAAGTTGCAATTTTAGACAATGATGATCCCCTTGAAGTAATGTTAATGGCATTATCCCATGAGTTTCTTGGTACTCTATCAACAGATTCAGACCATTTTAAACAAATGTTCATGATTCAAAGGTTGTGCAACCTAGATTTATTAGATGAATACTATTGCACCATGCAAAAGTTGTACTATAAAATCCTAGACCACCAAAATATTGCATATTTGCGTAATTATATAGCATCAATGCCCGACAAAATTCTAGAGCTTGTTCACCAGGCACTATCTTCTCAAAATATCTCAATAGATACTCTATCCTTAGGTTCTTTACAACATCATATTCTTCAAATTCTTAGGAACGAGTGTGCAACTTATAAGACCCGAAAGAATGTCAAGAAGCAGCTAAGTTTCAGTCCTAATCTTTGCAACTCTTTCTCATAAACTTACCACTTTGGATGCTTTAAGAACTCCTCCAGTAAGAGTTCTCATATATCCCAAAGGCAAAAGTGTAAGTGCTCCAGCCCAAGACGTAGATTCCCTAACCTTTCCAAACGGAAAGAACATCAAGGAAGCAAATTCCCCAAGAATATATATGTACTTAGAAGGATATCAAAACTAGCTAGAGAATCAAAATGTTTCATCTGCAGGAGAAAAGAGCACTGGGCAATAAATGTCAAGAAAAATAGCAAAAGAGGGATCTAAAACAAAGTTATGGAATTGTTTAGCTCCTCACATAATCCAGCTGAATGGGATTTAGTCTCTGAATCAAATCCTAAGTTTGAATACTTTTCTGTAAATACTGACTTTGATAGTGACATTGAAAATGCATTTCAGAAAATTTCAGTAATAGATGATGCTACAACTGAAGGTGATTGTATATATCTCTCTGATTGCCTTATGTTTTCTTTTAATAATACTCAACAACAGATAGCTAGTCTCTAGAGGGAGATGGATTCTCTCAATCCAAGCCTAGTTATCCCAAGGAGACGGATCCAAGAGAAAATTAATGCATTGACTATGGAATCCTAGCTTCATGAAGACCTTGATCCTACATAATGGTTTACAACAGAATCTGTACCAGAGCCCAACAGAGAATCAAGCCACAATGCTATCCTAACAGACATCAAAATATTTGAAGAAAGTCTACAAAGAGACATACAAAAATTAGTAAGCATAGTAGAACAAATTCAAATTAAAGTCCAAAAACTAAACAAACTCAATTCCAAATTTATATCGTCTATTTTTTACAAAGCACACACAACAACTGGGCTGAATACAGAAGAAGAACCAGTGAAAGAAATCAGTGACATTCGAGACAGGATGGTCATTCTAGTTTCCATCAAAATACCAAGATTCAAAAGCAACCAGTTAGACGCCCAAATTGATACAGGAGCCACGAGTAGTTGTTGCAAATATAAGGCTATCCCAGCTTATTATTGGCAACCACCAAAGGTACATTTCAAAGATGTTAACAAACAACTCATGATATTTCTTATGTAGCTCTTGATTTTCCTATATATATTTCTTCAACATTTGTATATGTTACTCTGTATAATTACGACACTGGATTTGATATTCTTCTTGGTCAAGATTTTGTAAAGACACACATGCCCATAATTGTTGATAAAGACCATATCACATTCAGTGTCCAAAATGAGAAAGTATCTGTCCCTGTGACAAATACATACTCTATCAGGATTCCTCCTGATAATGTGGATACAGTCACGGAAGCTATTGAAGACCTATCAAAAATAAAAAATATTGTCAAACATGCTGAGCTACATGGGCAAAAAGTTCTCAAATGTATTGCACGTAAGCTTCAGAAAGAATGCACAGTAGAACATCCTGATGCATTTTGGTTTCGAGAAAAGTACTTTGTTTCACTTCCTTTCAAGACAGGGTCTAATCACAAACCGCAAAAGGCCTCAGCGAACCACATGATCCCTATAGAGAAAACATTGTGCCAACAAGAAATCAAACAACTCTAGGACAGGGGATTGATTGAACCTTGCAAAATTTCATGGGCATGCCCAACCTTCTACGTCAACAAGAATTCAGAACATAAAAGAGGAAAAAAATGTCAGTGATCAATTACAAGGCGTTAAATGAAGCACTAGAACCCTTCAGGTATCCTCTACCTAGCAAAGGCATACTCCTTGCAAAAATCTCAAGTTCTAATGTGTTTAGCAAATTTCATCTGAAAAGTGGTTTCTGGTAGATAGGCATAAATCCTCAAGATAGGTATAAGACTGCCTTTGTTGTCCCAGGAGGACAATATCAATGGATAGTTATGCCTTTTGGCCTGAAGAATGCACCTTCTAAATTTCAGAAATGCATGGAGGATATTTTCCATGATTTTGATTTTGTTATTGTATATATTGACGATTTGTTAGTTTTTAGCAGAGACATACAACATCATAAAAAGCATCTGGAATCATTTTATCATGTTGTTTTCAAGCACTGCTTAGTCTTATCTCCCACCCAGGATAAGTTTATTATTGCCCAAACCAAGTTCGAATATCTTGGATTATATATTTCCTAAGGGAAGATACAACTGCAACCTCATGTTTTGCAATCTTTGATAAGATTTCCAGACCAACTTCTAGGTATCAAATTTGTCCAAAGATTCTTAGGATGTTTGAACTATATCCGACAATTCTATCCAGAACAAGCTAAGGACACCAAAATTCTTCAGCAAAGATTGAAAAAGAATTCAATATGGCTACACCAAATGACTGAAGCAATCCAACGCATCAAAGAAAAAATCAAGAATTTTCCATCTTTATCCCTTCCAGAACAGGATTTACCTTTCATTCTGGAAACTGATGCTTCTGACTCTTATTGGGCTACTATTCTTCTACAAAAGCATCATAAGAGAGATGAGATTCATGCTTATGCTTCAGGAACATTTTTGTCGACTGAGTTAAAATATACATCCTCACATAAAGAAATACTAGCTGTCAAGAATGGGATTAAAATATTTCGCCTTTTCCTAAAAAGTGTGCATTTTACTGTCAAGTCAGATCTCAAACATATGAAAGGTATGCTGCAAAATAAAAAATTGTTAGAACAATGGAATTCTCGAGTCCTACGATGGGCACTCTGGCTCGAAGGATTTGATTTTGATATTATCTACAAAGCAGGGAAGGAAAACTATCATGTTGATATGATGACCAGAGAAGGGACATGAGATCTAAAGGTTACATCCATCAAAAAGTTTGAGATAGGAGAAAGTTCTTCTAAAATGCAATCTCAAATCAATTTATGTCCATCATGACATTATCAGTTCTGCTGGGATTGTTTTTCTCAAAATATTTTATCACTGCCATCAGAGATCTAGAAAATGATTTTAGAAAAATGGTTCAATTCTGAGAATGGGAGACATAATTATAACATACACTGGAGCCTCATTAATAATAATCACATCTATTTTGGTCAAGCTAGAGCAAACCACCCAAAAATTGTTTACATCTTTGATCCAAGTATAACTTGGATGGATTATTATGGAATTCTGCAATATGCCAGATCTTGGGGGAGAATTTTTATTGTAATGTATTGTCAAGATGTTTTTTCCCCTTTAAGACATTGGAGCCAATGGATGGATCTGTTGATGTATTTATTTGTTCCAAGGAAAGATGATCTTGGTAAAGTAAGCCCACATTGGACTTTATATTTTCTTCATAAAGATATGGAAGAAGGTAGTCTGAGATATGATATCTTTGGATATGATCTTATTTATCAAGGTACCAGAGTATTGATCACCGCTGACAGCTCTCCAACAGGCCACTAATTCAACATCAACATCGATTATTTTGGAGAAATTGGTATTCTACCAACCCATTGTGATCCTTTTATGGCATCTTCATCCTTGGATATGAGCCACCTTAGCTCGCTCAAATCATACCTCGAATAAATCTTGATCCTCATCATGAAGTACCCACTGATTTTGATTATGAACATGATTCTGACAGAAGTCCGAAAGGACAGGATTGGTAGACTCTCATTTCATCTTTCTCGGCTTTTGAGGGATCCACCTGTGAAGAATCTCCTCTATGTAGTATGGTGCATGGTTTACTTACTCTCGTGAATGGTGCACGGTTTACTTGTTTTCGTGGGTTCCTCCACAGGAATCTCCACTATGTTTGCTTTTCTTTAATCTGCTTTCGTGGGTTCCTCCTCAGGAATCTCCATTGTGTAAAATTTTCCAAAGTAAAATCTTAGGTTAACTTTTCAGACGAACACCTGAAACTCGGAGCACTTCTCCGACTTTTGGTGCGACTTGACCCACATTTCAGAGAATCTACAGAAAATATTAGATTTGAGATCTATAGTTTGTACACTTTATGTAGATAGGTCAGATTTTAAGAAGAGACTGGATGCTCTCTTGGAATCCTATAAATAAAGAAATTGTATTGCCATTTGGGCATTTGAGTCGCTAGAGCTCTCTCTTTGTACAAGATCTCTGTTATTCTATCTTAGGTCGAGTTCAACAAGCCTGCACATGTGCACTTTGATGCATATGTGAACCTAAAGTGGAGGGAATTTTAGGAAGCATTGAGTCTGAGAATTTGCTAAGGTCGGTCCATGCGCTCCGCGCTATGCTATAATGTGTAATGTTGGTATCACTTTTAAATTGATCGGAGTATTTCCATAATAGAAAGAGACTTATGTGTTTTCAATTATGAGACTTTTGTGTATTGTATAATACATGAGCTATCACTCAAGAATTTGATCCCTAGACAAACTGGACTCTCCCAGATATTGATGTGGATAAGATATATAATATGCCCATGTTTTAATTCAGAGCTGCTAGTCTCTTCCAATTTTCCTCTGTAAATATTCCCATTTCCTTGTCTTAGCAAGTCTACCAGGTTCCTTTGATCCATAAGGAAGATGTAGAGTGGGGTCTTGAAAATGGATTTAAATACATTCATATTGGGCCTATACAGTTCGGAATCAATCCTCTTGTGCAACCTTGACTAAATACTTCATGCTTAACTTGTGCCATTGATTCGAGAGCTAATGATTTTAATGATGCATTAATAGGAGGTTTTCAAAGTCCTTTAAATAATGGTCTTGCATGATCATCAGTAATCCCTCGTTATCAAGTCTCATTGACAGACCCCTACATTAATGAATTCCTGCAAGCCTTTATCCAATTCCATGGGTTTAAATTTGCTCCTAATACCTAGATAGCTCAACTTCATACCACAGTTTGTATCCGTTTTGTCACATCAAGCATGCCCCCTATAAATGCTAGACTGCATAAAAGAGCACTCAAAGAGGGAGTTATAGTCGGCCCAGGTAATGCAACTCCACTCAAGATTGGATTTAGTGAGCTAACTCTACCTGAAGAATGGTCAAGTTCGTACCAACCTCTCTCTCAAAAGCATCCCCAATTAGCTAACACATCCCACCAATTGAGAGTTGTACCCACAGGAGATGGTCAAACTAGTCTCAGGTTCCATAATCCTAATCCATTAAATCAAAGTTTGTGAGAAAAAATTGAAAAAACACCTATTCGTCCGAGATTGTCAGTTCCTACTATACCTACTACTAGTTTTGGTAGTCATGTACAAATGCATAAATCCATTTCTTCTCAGTCATGTGTGTATTTCCAAAATAACACAAAAAATACTAAAAAGAAATATCATACTATTGATACTCCATCCAGTTCTCAGTCACACCATGGTCAACATTCAGGGTGTCCTGATTGTGTCATGATTCCCACATATGACATAAAAATGTAAAGACTTCTTAGAGAAAAACCTGGAAACAGAATCACACTTCTTGAGAGAAGCTTAGAGCCAACAAATACTGCTCCAAAATTAAAAAATGGTTTTGTTCAAAGTGATCTTCAGTTCTTGCATTATCGATCATCTTCAGAAGCTGAACCTACCGAGCCAATCAAATTGCTCAATTACAATAATTATTAGTCTGTATGTTTGGCTCAAAACTTAGATGATTTAGCCAAAGATGTTCTTGAAGTCAAAAATCATGTTAGAATGATACATCAGACATATGATACTATGTATGCTCATCAGAATGTGCAAGAGGAGTAATTAAAAAAAGTCATAACTCAATTAGGAGTTATCAGTAAGGCAATGTCTAGCTTTTAAGACTCTTTTCCTAGACCCAGCTCTCCTCCCAACTATGAAGAAATCGAAGTTGAAGGCTTGAAGTTTTCTTACTTAAAAAATTCTAAGTCATCTTCTACCTTATCCTTGAAAGCTATTTCTGATGAATTTGTAGATACTACAAGAATAACAGATGGAGCCAGATTAGCTAGAGAAGAGCTAGATCTGATTAAAACCAAATTAGAAAGATTCAAAACTTATGAAATCAATATGACAGGACAAGAAGACACTGGTGAGTCTTTTAAACATAAAAGAAATGAATCATTTCACTTCTCACATAAAGCTCCAAGAACTTCAGGGTCTGATATTGGATCTCAATCCCAAACCAGTCCATTTTCTAAATGGGCTTGTTTCATGTCGTCAACAGAAGCTCAAGAAGAAACGACTCCTACTCTCAATAGCCAAGGTCTAGCCTTTTTTTAATTTAATTTTGACTGTTTGAACAGAGATCAAACACTGATCTTACTACAAAGGATTGCTGCATGGGCCAGTGAGAGAAAAGTTGACCTCAAAGCCACATGGAAGGATGTAGTCATACAGGTGACATGGGCACTAACAGGTAATGCAAGAATTTGGTGGGAAACATTGAAAAGATCTGAACAACTTGCAATTTTAGACAACGAAGATCCCCTTGAAGCAATGTTAATGGCATTATCCCATGATTTTCTTGGTACTCTATCAACAAATTCAGACCATTGTGAACAAATGTTCATGAGTCAAAGGTTGTGCAACCTAGATTTGCTAGATGAATACTATTGCACCATGCAAAAGTTGTATTATAAAATCCTAGACCACCAAAATATTGCATATTTGCGTCATTATATAGCATCAATGCCCGACAAAATTCCAGATCTTGTTCACCAGGCACTATCTTCTCAAAATATCTCAATAGATACTCTATCCTTAGCTTCTTTACAATAACATATTCTTCAAATTTGTAGGAACGAGTGTGCAACTTATAAGACCCGAAAGAATGTCAAGAAGAAGCTAAGTTTCAGTTCTAATCTTTGCAACTCTTTCTCAGAAACTTACCACTTTGGATGCTTTAAGAGCTCCTCTAGTAAGAGTTCTCATATATCCCAAAGATAAAAGTGTAAGTGCTCCAGCCGAAGATGTAGATTCACTAACCGTTCCAAATGGAAAGAGCATTAAGGAAGCAAATTCCCCAAGAATAGATATGTATTCAAAAGGAGATCAAAACCAGCTAGAGAATCAAAATGTTTCATTTGTGAGAGAAAAGATCACTGGGTAAATAAATGTACAAAAAATAACAAAAGAGGGATCCAGAACAAAGTTATGGAATTGTTCAGTGCCTCACATAATCCAGCTGACTGGGATTTAGTCTCTGAATCAAATTATGAGTTTGAATACTTTTATGTAAATACTAACTCTAATAGTGACATTGAAAATGCATTTCAAAAAATTTCAGTAATAGATTATGCTACAAGTGAAGGTGATTATACATATCTCTCTGATTACCTTATGTTTTCTTTTAATAATACTCAACAATAGATAGCCAGTCTCTAGAGGTAGATGAATTCTCTCAATCCAAGCCTAGTTATCTCAAGGAGCTAGATCTAAGAGAAAATTAATGCACTGACTATGGAATCCTAGCTTCATGAAGACCTTTATCCTGTAGAATAGTTTACAACAGAATCTGCACCAGAGCCCAATAGAGAATCAGGCCACGATGTTGCCCAAACAGACATCATAATACTTGAAGAAAGTCTACGAAGAGACATACAACAATTGGTCAGCATAGCAGAACAAGTTCAAATTAAAGTCCAGAAACTAGACGAACTCAATTCCAAATTTGTATTGGCTATTTTTGACAAAGCACACACAACAACTGGGCTGAATACAAAATAAGAACCAGTGGAAGAAATCAGTGGCATTGGAGACACGATGGTCATTCCAGTTTCCATCAAAATACCAGGATTCAAAAGCTACCAGTTAGACGCCCAAATTGATACAGGAGCCATGAATAGTTGTTGCAAATACAAGGCTATCCGAGCTTATTATTGGCAACCAACAAAGGTACATTTCAAAGCTGTTAACAAATAACTCATGAAGATTTCTTATGTAGCTCCTGATTTTCCTATATATATTTCTTTAACAATTATATATGTTACTCTGTATAATTACAACACTGGATCTGATATTCTTCTTGGTCAAGATTTTGTAAAGAGACACATGCCTATGGTTGTTGATAAAGACAAGATCACATTCAATGTCCAAAATGAGAAAGTATCTGTCCTTGCGACAAATACATACTCTATCAGATTCCTCCTGATAATGTGGATACAGTCACGGAAACTATTGAAGACCTATCAAAAATAAAAAATATTGTCAAACATGCTGAGCTACATGGGTAAGAAGTTCTCAAAGATATTGCATGTAAGCTTCAGAAAGAATGCACAACAAAGCATCTTGATGCATTTTGCTTCTGAGAAAAGTAGTCTGTTTCACTTCCTTTCAGGACAGGTTTTGATCACAAACCACAAAAGGCCTCAGCCAACCACATGAGCCCTATAGAGAAAAAGTTGTGCCAACAAGAAATCAAACAACTCCTGAACATGCGATTGATTGAACCTTGCAAAAGTTCATGGGCATGCGCAACCTTCTACATCAACAAGCACTCAAAACAAAAAAGAAGAAAAATAGGTTGGTGATCAATTACAAGGCATTAAATGAAGCATTATATATTGATGATTTGTTAGTTTTTAGCAGATACATGCAACAACATAAAATGCATCTGGAATCATTTTATCATGTTGTTTTCAAGCACCGCTTAGTCCTATATCCCACTCAGGATAAGTTTATTATTGCGCAACCAAGATTGAATATCTTGGATTATATATTTCCCAAGGGAAGATACAACTGCAACCTCATGTTCTGCAATTTCTGTTAAAATTTCCAGACCAACTTCAGATATCAAATCTGTCCAAAGATTCTTAGGATGTTTGAACAATATCCGACAATTCTATCCAGAATAAGCTAAGGACACCAAAATTCTTCAACAAAAATTGAAAAAGGATTTAGTATAGCTACCACAAATGACTGAAGTACTCCAGCGCATCAAAGAAAAAATCAAGAATTTTCCATCTTTATCCTTCTAGAACATGATTTACCTTTCATTCTAGAAACTGATGCTTCTGACTCTTGTTGGGATGCTATTCTTCTACAAAAGCATCATAAGAGAGATGATATTTGTGCTTATGCTTCAGGAACATTTTCATCGACTGAGTTAAAATATCCATCCTCACATAAAGAAATACTAGTTGTCAAGAATGGGATTAAAAGATTTCACCTTTTCCTAAAAAGTGTGCATTTTACTGTCAAGACAGATCTCAAACATATGAAAGGTATGCTGCTAAATAAAAAATTGTTAGAACAAGGGAATTCTTGAGTCCTATGATGGGCACTCTGGTTTGAAGGATTTGATTTTGATATTATCTACAAAGCAGGGAAGGAAAACTATCTTGTTGATATGATGACTAGAGAAGGGACAAGAGATCTAAAGGTTATATCCGTCAAAAAGTTTGAGATAGGATAAAGTTCTTCTAAAATGCAATCTCAAATCAATTTATGTCCATCATGCCATTATCAGTTCTGTTAGGATTGTTTTTCTCAAAAGATTTTATCACTGCCATTAGAGATCCAGAAAATGATTTTAGAAAAATGGTTCAATTCTAAGAATGGGAGACACAGTTATAACATCAACTCGAGCCTCATTAATAATAATCACATCTATTTTGGTCAAGCCAGAGAAAATCACCCAAATATTGTTTACATATTTGATCCAAGTATAACTTGGATGGATTATTATGGAGTTCTGCAATATGCTAGATCTTAGGGGAGAATTTTTATTGTAATGTATTGTCAAGATGTTGTTTCCCCTTTTAGACATTGGAGCCAATGGATGGATCTGCTGATGTATTCATTTGTTCCCAGGAAAGATCATCTTCGTAAAGTAGGCCCACATTGGACTTTATCTTTTTCTTCATTAAGATATGGAAGAAGGTAGTCTGAGATATGATATCTTTGGATATGATCTTATTTATCAAGGTACCACAATATTGATCACGCATGCTAGCTCTCCAACAGGCCACTACTTCAACATCAACATCAATTATTTTGGAGAAATTAGCATTCTACCAGCCAATTGTGTTCCTTTTATGGCATCTTCATCCTTTGGACATCAGCCACCTTGGCTCGCTTAAATCATACCTGGAATAAATCTTGATCCTCATCATGAAGTACCCATTGATTATGATTATGAATATGATTTTGACAGAAGTCCGAAAGGACATGATTGGTATACTGTCATTTCATCTTTCTCAGCTTTCGAGGGATTCACCCATGAAGAATCTCCTCTGTGTAGTATGGTGCATGATTTACTTACTCTCGTGAATGGTGCACGGTTTACTTGCTTTCATGGGTTCCTCCTCAGGAATCTCCACTATGTTTACTTTTCTGTAATCTGCTTTCTTGGGTTCCTCCTCAGGAATATCCATTGTGTAAAATTTTCCAAAGTAAAATCTTAGGTTAACTTTTTGGATGAATATTTGAAACTTGGAGCACTTCTCCGACTTTTGGTGGGACTTGACCCACATTTCAGAGAATCTACGAAATTTTTTAGATTTGAGATCTATAGTTTGTACACTTTATGTAGAAAGGTCAGATTTTGAGAAGAGACTCGATGCTCTCTTGGAAACCTATAAATAAAGAAAATGTATCGCCATTTGGGCATTCGATTCGCTAGAGCTCTCTCTTTCTACAAGCTCTCTATTATTTTGTCTTAGGTAGAGTTCGACAAGCCTACACATGTGCACTTTGATGCATATGTGAACCTAAAGTGGAGGGACTCTTAAGAAGCATTGAGTCTGAGACTTTGCTAAGGTCGGTCCATGCGCTTTGTGCTATGCTACAGTCTGTAATTCTGGTATCACTTGTAAATTGATTGGAGTATTTCGATAATAGAAATAAGCTTCTGTGTTTTCAATTATGAGACTTTTGTGTTTTCAAATCTGGTGAAGACGTTAGACCATGAATTGCAAAGTATTCTTGTGATTTTTCAAATGTCTCTTACTTTCTCTCTTTGGATAATACTTGAAGTCTCATAATTGAAAGCACATAAGTCTCTTTCTATAACACTATAAACCCTCTCTAGCTAGCTGAAATAACACTTGTTAGTCCACGCATTCATCAACCATTCCATAACTTAGCAAAACATGTCAATTGCCATAGATAGAATACGTCATATAACCAACATATAACAAGTGAATAACCAACATAGAAACCATGGAAAATCAACCATAATATTGCCAACATAATTACTACAAATGGCCATAGATCACAATAAGAAAATATCTCATATTAACATGTGAAAATGTCAACCAAGCCAAGGACTTCCACGTACCACCTGACTATAGATTAGGATGAACCAAGTCTCTCTTTCAGCTAATCACCCCCATGCCATATTCTAAGAATGGATGTGGAATATTATGGATTAAACCAAAACAAAACCAAACCAAGGCTTCCAGAGGCCAACCACCTCAACCCTCGACCACAATGATTCCACCTATACGTCATAAAATCACTAACATTAACCATATTGGTCTCTACCCAAGTTGTACAGGGCTCTAGGTACTAGTAATTCAACCCACAACCTTCCAGGGCTCCAAGAACTAGTAATTCTACCCATAGCCTTCCAGGCCTCCAAAGTGTTTGTTCCAACCGCAGCTCCAGGAACTAGTAACTCAACCCACCAAGGGTTCTAAAGTGTTTGTCCCAATCAATGGCTCCAAGAACTAGTAACTCAACCCAAGTTGTTATAGGGCTTCCAAAGCGTTTTTTCCCATCCATAGCCATAAGGAATTTGAGCACCAAAAGAAAAAGAAAAAGCAAAAAAAGCCGTCTCTAGCTAGCTGCAATAACACTTGTTAGTCCAAGCATTCATCAACCATTCCATAACTTATCAAAACATGTCAAAAGCCATAGATAGAATACGTCATATAACCAACATATAACAAGTGAATAGCCAACATAGAAACCATAACAAATCAATCATAATATAGCCAACATAATTACTACAAATGGCCATAGATCACAATAGGAAAAATATCTCATATTAACATGTGAAAATGTCAACCAAGCCAAGGACTTCCATGTACCACTCGACTATAGATTGGGCTGAACCAAGTCTCTCTTTCAGCCAATCACCCCCATGCCATATTCTAAGAATGGATGTGGGATATTCTGGAGCAAACCAAAACAAAACCAAACCAGGGCTTCCAAAGGTCAACCACCTCAACCCTCAACCACAATGATTCCACCTATATGTCATAAAATCACTAACATTAACCATATCGGTCTCTACCCAAGTTGTACAGGGCTCTAGGAACTAGTAATTCAACCCACAGCCTTCTAGGCCTCCAAAGTGTTTATTCCGACCACAACTCCAGGAACTAGTAACTCAACCCACCAAGGGTTCTAGAACGTTTGTCCCAATCAATGGCTCCAGGAACTAGTAACTCAACCCAAGTTGTTATAGGACTTCCAGAGCATTTTTTCCAATCCATAGCCATAAGGAATTTAAGCACCAAAAAAAAAAAAAAATAGAAGAAACCCAAAACACCATGGATATCTAGGAAATGGAAAGGCAAGGCTAAAACCCATTGTTAATCTAGGAAAATATCCATGCCAATGACAACACATAACTAGAGACTCACACACATATACCACGCATCCAGAAATCAACAAGGAAGTCACACATGCAACCTGTTACTTGCAAAACAATCTAGTTGTAGTTGTTCATCCAACTGTTTCCTTGTGTTTCCTTGCTTTCCTTTGGTTTCTTTCTCCCAATCCAAATGAATGCCCAAGTGCTCCAAGAATGGTCCAATATTTCTCTAAGTGTGCAAGAGAATGAGAGAATGAAAGAGAGATCAGCCAAAAAATGTCAAAAGGCTCAACTAACAAAAGCTGTGAACTGATCCTCGTAAGCCTTTTTATCATTGGGGCCTCTATTTTCTCCATTTCCCTTCATTTTCCCTCTAATTTCCCTTAACATGCAAATTTGTGTCTCTTCATCTTCCTTTTCTCCTATTTTCCTTTATTTTCATAGATAAATGCCTATTATTGAATTTTTATCTTTGCCAATGCCTTTGTCAATTTCCATAGCCATTAATTAATCATATGTGATGCCCACTAAAGTGTTTTTCCCAATATTCAACTTGGAATGTGTGTCCCATGACCTTGGTCTTATTTTATTTACATGGAAAATCAACTAGGGGTTGTTACACTCTTGCAATTATGCATTTGCCTTTTGTTGATGATATACGTATCTTTTGTAATGGCTTAATAACAGATGTCCAAAATTTGCATGAGAACTTTATCTTTTTGGGAAAACTACATCTATGGTTATCAACGCAAGAAATTCCACCATATTTTTTCATAATATGGAGGAACACGAGATCCTTCATATTAGAACATTTTTTCCTTTTGAGATAAATGATTTGGAGGATGGCTTAAAGTATATGGGTTTCCATTTGAAGCCAAATTGTTACAAAAAAGAAGATTGGTTTGGGTTGATATCCAAACTTGAGAAAAGACTCACTTATTGGAGTTACATGTGGTTATCTAGAGAAGGCAATCTAATTTTGGTTAAATCAGTTCTTGAAGCTATTTTGGTTTATTAGATGTCCTTGGCTTGGATTTTGAAG
Organism: Pinus taeda; assembly: GCA_000404065.3. Lineage (NCBI taxonomy): Eukaryota > Viridiplantae > Streptophyta > Pinopsida > Pinales > Pinaceae > Pinus > Pinus taeda. The sequence continues at coordinate 114,255 of APFE030354565.1, read as the reverse complement.
GGTGTTTTGGAAAAATCCAGAAGGATTTGTTTCAAGTTTGTGTGGGAAGGCTCTCATGATAAATTTGTCCTTCCTTGCGTTAAATGGAATCATCTTGTTGTACCAAAGTTGTTGGGTGGATGTGGACTCAAAAATATTTTTTTGTCCTAAAAAACCCTTGTAGCAAATTGTGGCTAGAGGTTATTATCCAGTAATAGTCTCTGAACTATGGTTGTTTTCCAAAAATACACATCTCCTTACTCCCAGGTGTACTAGGTGCGGCTACAGGAAAAACCGTGTTAGAATATTTTGTTGTTTGGTGGATTGTACTGAATTCTTTTGAGTTGATTGCATAAGGGAGGGCTTGGAGGATCAAAAATGAAAATAAGGTAAGATTCAATGTTGATCCTTTGCCAAGATGTGGGGATAAAAATAAACTATCACAAGCCCTCATTAATATTCTTAGATATCAAGATTTTTCCATAATTGCTCATACAAACAATCATGTTCAAACAACTCTCTGGCGTCAAGGTTGACTTTCATTTGCATATTTAAATCTTCAGGAAGAATTTTGAGAGGAATGGTATAGCTACTTGAATGCTTTGATTTGAACTCACATTAGAGTATCTGACAGAGAGGATGAATCAGTATAGGCTCACTCTCCCCATCGCTCTTATACCTCCAAGTTGGGATATATCCACTTAAATGTGATAACACAAAATGTTGAGATTGTTTGGTGGTGGAAAGTTCTCTGGAAGTCGAAATGTCCTTCATAGTATCAAATTCTGATTTGGTGTATCATTGAGAAAAAAGTTCCTACATGGGATGCTTTGCAAAGAAGGCACAAGATTGGTTTGGGATGGTGTTCCCTATGCAAACGCTACGAGGAGAATATATAACACTTATTTGTTGACTATCCTTTTATAGAACAAGTTAGGTTAGCCTGTAGTGCTCTTTAAGGTCGAGATGGTAAGTGGGAGGGAATTCGTTTTGTGGAAAGTTAGAAATAGTGGGTTCAAAATAGGGTTACTAAATATTTTAAAGCCCTTCCACTCATTGTTAGTTGGGGCATCTGGTTAGCCAGGAACAAACAAATTTTCCAAAATATATCATCATATATGGAAATGACAGTTGTTGAAGGTTTGGCTATCCTTTCACAATTTCTATAATCAAAGGTCCCAAACTGTGAGAGGATTGTTATTTAATAGGAACCTAATGTTACTATTCCTTGGGGTTATTTTGATGGAGCTTCTTAGGGTTATAATTTGCTTTGTGGGAGGTGGGGGTTGTTTAGCATTTATCCAAGCATCACTCTTTTCATGTTGATGTGGGTTTGGGTAGTGGTTCAAACAGTTGGCCATAATTATTAGCTTGCAGATGCCTTGTAGCAATTTCTCAAGAGATAGGATGCGACCAAATTCAAATTTTTGGTGACCCGTTGATGGAGATGAATTGGGTTAATGAGACTCAACAATGTCAGAACATTCTCCTTGCCCATATTTAGGAGGACCTTCTAATATTGAAGCATACCTTTATTTCCTTTACATGCATGCATATTTATAGGGAATGAAATGGAGCCGCAGACATACTATCTAAGGAAGGCCTTCACATGGTTTTGGGGTTGTGGCAAGTAGATGAAGACATGGGGGCTGAACACTTCCAATACTACCCCATGCCATTTATGGACGTGAATCAAAATGGGATACCTGTTTAAATTTTTAAGACATTGCCATATCAATTTTTGGTTGTTTATAGCACATTGTTGTTCAACATGTAATATTTGTTTTAGAGGTTGCTGACAATGGTGGCACTATATTAGAAATTTCCTTTTTGTGATGAACAAAAAATGTATGGACTATATGGCTATCCTAGATCTATCTAACTCCAGGTCTACCAAGCGCCAAAAGGGATCAAATCTCTTTTCACTCTAAAAGAGGTTTGCATATCAAGAGATTTGATCCCTCTCAACGCTTGGTAAATCTAGAGTTAGATGGATCTAGACTAGTTTAATTTCTCCCTTTAAATAGACTACATTCCACATGAATACCACATGGCAATACCATGGGTCATTTTTATTTTTATAAGGTTATTTTATTTTATTTATTTTATTTTGACCTAGTTAAAATGTTTACATTACATTAGATTAATCTTTTTATTTAATTCTATTTTTAAAATTTATTTTTATTTTTATGTAATTTGACTTAGTCAAAATGTTAAACACTACATTACAACATCGGTACTCGGCACGATGATAGGATATTATATGAGATTTTTGATTGCCACTATTGGAACTTAGCATTTTTCCTACTGAATACACTAACTGAAGTGTATATACAAAATGTAATTTTTTCATCTAGATAAATAAAATTCAATTTTTTTTTTCAATGAAAAAAATGTGCTTATTAATTAAATTTAAATATGGTTACAAAATCATAATTATTTTGGTTGACCATTATTAGTTTAGCATTAACCAACGCACCTTATAATGCTTAACTTTGAGAAATAAATATTTATTTGATTGGACCATAACTTGAAGGTCTTATTGTAACCTTTGCATAATATAATGCCATGTGGATACTTGTGTTACATATTTTATGCCATAATGTATGGATATGGTTCCAATATTCATACATGATTTTTAAATATTTGTGTAAGGATTTTTTAATCCAAAAATAAAATCTTTGAAATTAGTTCATACTCATTTAAATAACATATTTACCATATATTTTTCTCACCATAATTTAAGCAAGTCCTTGCATAAAAGATGGATAGAAATGAGATGGAAATAAATATGAGTCACTTCCCACCATTATTTATGTTTTCCCATTTCCGTAGGAGTAAGACTATAAATATATAGACTTACTAGTGGTTACCACCCACCAAAATTTATGCTAGTCCTTCTACCTTAGCAATAAATTAATTTACCAACTTCACATCTCAATTTATTAGCTCCTTCCAAAGCAAGACTATAGTATTGCAACACTTGTTTTAATGTATATGGTAAAATGGATCTTCATTTATAGCTACTACTTGACTATAGTATTGCAACACTTGTTTTAATGTATATGGTAAAATGGATCTTCATTTATAGTTACTACTTACGTGTTATATATTTTCATGTGATACATATATAATGATTTTCTTTTATCTAAACCATCGTAGATCCATCTTAACTCTCGATGTATCAAGCGTGGAGAGGGATCAAATATCTAGATGTACAAACATGTCCTCAAGTTTTTCACTCAAAAAAGATGTTTAAAGATTGAACTTGAGGAAAGGTTTGCACCTCGAGAGATATGATCCCTCTTTGTGCTTGATAGATCCAAATTTAAGATGGATTTACGCCATGTTACATAATAGTTTATTATACAAACATAAAGCATAAACTTTTTAGACATAAGGGCTATAAATACATGAATCAAAATCATTAACATGAGACTCCCTAATTTTTTTTGAAAACTTTGTCTATAAGAAATTCACAAAAGCTTTAAAGGAAAAAGATAATACACTTTCATAAATACACTCTCATGCTAGAGGACAACAATAAATAGAGGTTTTTTTGGTGTGAGAATTTTCTTTTATTTGCACAAACCATTCGCAAAAGATTTAAAATATGATTCAAAAAGAAAAATAAAAGGAAAGAGAAAATAACTTTTGTTTTTTGTTTTTATATTTAAACTTAATAAATTATAACGAAAAAAGTTATCAAATGTTTCCCATTTTTTTTTAATAAAACTTTGCCTATAACAAAATCTGATAAAAACAATGAAGTCTAATTTGGTGTGTGCAAGGGAAGGCTTACCTTTACCAATAATAGTCACTTGTGAGATTGACAACTCAAGGTCCTAATCCATGAGACAACTAAAGGTCTTAATCCATGATTCACTTCACTAATATTTTGTGTCTATATATAGATCTTACACAAAAGACTTCAAAACTCAAATTTAGCACAACAAGCTACCGCTTGGTTTCCTATAAAACACTCTCATGCTAGAGGACAACAATAATTATACAAAATTAAAGCCTATTTTTTTTGGTAAACTTGGTGGTGCTTCCTTTATTAATATTAACTATTCAAAAATCAGAACTTCCATTTGTTCCAAGTGGCTTACCTTCCCGAAGGAAACCAGATAGCCGCATGTCTCCGTTAAACCCTGTCCAAAATTTGAAAAGGTCTTTCTCTATCCATCTAGCAACATTGTCTTTACTATCTTTACTATTGTTCAAATTAAACAAGTAAAAGTTGTTCATCAAAATTTTAATAGAAATGTACTGGACCTCTGCTTCAATCCTCATCCGAGGATATTACTGGGGCTGGCGCTTTGGCACTGGAGCCAAGCATCTCGCTCCTCTTCATGCCTTGAAATGTTTGTTCAATTCTTCCCAATGCCAAGTTGTTTCTGTAAGTTTGAATCTGGACTGTTGCAATCTCCCTTAGGAGTTCTGCCCTGACAGGATCCTTTTCCTTGGTGTCCTCCTTTACCTCTGGTCCTCTGCTTGCTGCTTGTTCTCGATTAAGAGTCATGGCCCGTGCCACCACATTCTTCATGACACAATACTATTGTATTGTCTGTTTGAAGAGGGCGTACCATCCTCCGGAGTTCCCTAGGTCTGGAACCATACTCGCCCACTCCTCCATGGGGATGTCTTGGTTCCTTATGTTGTTGTTTAGTTCTTGCTCCCATCTAACAATTTGGACTTTGATGTCTGGTGGGTTCCCTGCCATGTAGGCGTTAATGAGGATTTTCATATGTTCACATCCTGACTTTCTCCCTTTCTTTCTTTGCTCTTTGTTTGAGCCGCTTGCACCCTCTACCATCTTTTTGTCTCTCTTGCCCTTCCTGGTCGCCATGTTTTCTGTGTGCCTGCTGCTGGATGCTTCTTTTTGTTCGCTGTCCTCCTCACTGTGTTGGGCGTGGTGTGAGGTGAGACCTATCACATAACCATTATGATTATTAGTTTGATAATAATGAAACATCCAAACAATTTCCCTTTTACCTCTGTCCCATTTGTTATCCCTTTCAATGCCAAAACTTATGCTTTGCGAGATTTCTTTTATAATTTCCCAATTCCTCTCATAGTTATGGGTTCTTTCAATTCTTACTGCTCTTATTGTTTTTCGCTCTCGGAAACATACGTTGCTCAAACATCACAACAAAGGCGTCTACTTAGGTTCGCCTCCAGGGTAGGCTGGTTTACTGTTTCTCGCATCGTAGGGAGTCTTGGTCATGGATATGTTTTCCGAGGATCCAGGCCTCAAAATGCTGACCCTATTTTCTTTTGCCCCTAGAGGTTTTCTGTTTCCTTATTTCCCTCTTTTCTCGGTTCTACTTGCTCTCCGAGGTTCTTTGTTTTTTCTTATGGTTTTATCTCGGAGTTTCCAATGGGGGTCATTATGATCTCGCTCTTCCTTGTTTCGTTCCGATAATTTGCCGTGGTGGAGACCCTTCCATTCTTGGAATCAATTCCCTCCCTTCCTAGCTTACTCCCCATGATTTTCATTGCCCATTCTACAGTTTTCGGCCAACCAGGGTCCCAAGAATTCCTGGGTTCCTCCCTACCAGACTCATACCTTCTCCTGAACAAATTTCCTAGATTAATGCAGAAAGGCATCCTACGCCTTACGAAGCTAGGGGCCAGAGGATTAACATACCAACTTGCAAGAGTGGCTCTGCTTCCATTCACAGGCTGCAACGTCGTTCTTCGGCCACCTTTCCTTCTCCAATTCTCGTTTCCTCCCTTTGCATGCGTTTGTCTATGGCTTGTTTTCCCTTATGTTTTATTCCCCTCCCCTTTCTGTCTTTTCCCTTTGCAGCCACCTGTCTGTCATCATTCCCTTCACTAATCCCTACACCGTCACCATGGAATGGTGACCCTCCGTCCTGACTTCCACCTCGTCACATTAACACTCACTTAATCCCAGTTGCTCTTGTTGTATGGTCACGTCCCTCGCCCTGCCACTTGTTGGCATCGTTCTGCCCGCCCTCCTACTGGCTCCCCTGCCATCCTCGATGTCCTCCTTATTTGTCTCCACCCTCCTTCTCTCGGGGTCTGTTCCTTCCCTGCCCTGCCCGTCCACTTGCCTTCGCCCATGTCCTCTCACTCCATTTCCCTCCCCTGTCCTTTAACACACTTGGACACTTCCTCCCCCCTTCCTGGTCCCATCTCCCCTGTCCTTCTTCCTCCCTTGTGTTACACCCCAATCGGGGGAAGCCTAATTTTTTAGACATAAGGACTATAGATACATAAATCAAAATCATTGAAACGGGATAGAAATAAAATAACTCTCTTTTTTTAGTTAAGGAATTATAATGAAAAATATTTTATCAAAATTTTCCCTTTTTTTCTTAAACTTTGTATGGTGTTCTGCACGAAAGTCCTAATCCTCGAATCACTGTGTGAATTTTTTGTTCTCATATATAACTCTCACGCAAAAATATTCAAATTTGACACAAGAAATTGACAATTGGTTATTTTATGTGCGATTTTGTGACTATATATAGCTCTTACATAAAAATATTCAAATTTGGCACAACAAATTGACAATTGGTTATTTTTATGTGCGAAAAATTTATTAGAATTTTGTACCTTTAAATAGGCTATAATACAGAAGAATACCATGAGGAAAAATCATGGATTGTGAAAATTGTGAGTCAAAATGTTTACATTACAGTAAATCGACAATCTTATTTTAATTAAATAATTTTGTTTTTATATTTTATAGGCCAAATTAGAGAAGAATACCATGGGAAAAATCATGAGTGTAAAATTGTTCATGAAGGTAAATGACTATTTATTTAATTAAAAATTTATTAATTTTATTCATTTCATATTATTATTCATGTTATTGTGTTTATTATTTTATTTAATGAATTTACTTGGTCAAAATGTTTTATTAAAATTATAAATTAGTTATTTTATTTTATTTTGTTTATTAAATTTTGATTTTATTTTTCTCCGATGGGGGTGGCAATCTAACATATGGAGGCCCCAAGTTAGGGCTTTAATGCGGATCTAATGTGTCATTAATGTATGGGCAATGGGCAATGAAAGACCAACATTATGTTGGGAAGGTGAACATTATGGAGAGTCTTTGGGTTATAAATGAATTGGGGTGGTGGCTTCAGGTAATTTGTCTTGGGTGGGAGATGGAGCAAAGCACTTGTAGAACCACAATTTCAAAGGAGAAGTGAGCAATGTTGATTGGATTTCCTTTTTCTTTGGTTGGCAGGTGTTAGTGAAAAATTGTGTTGGAAAGAAGAATGGTGTTGTGCAAAACCCCAATTATGGGCAACACGCGACTTGGGATCCTGGTTCACATTCTCCTTTAGTGAACACAACATTGGTGGGGACGTTTGGCAAGATGGAGGTTGACATCTTCGGGTCTTCATTCATTTGGCGTTTATGGGAAGTAAGCCTCCCCTGATGTTTTGTCTACTCACTTTCTCTTATTTCTATAGATGCTTAGTTGCAATGGTCTCTATTTTGGTGAGGGAGTGAGGATAGTTGGGTGGGGGTTGTAGGGAATTCTGTGCCTTACCGGAGGATGTGGGGGTCCCCTTTTTGTGGTCGGTTTTATTCCTGGGAGATTTGGATGTTGTTTTCAAGATTTATGTATTTTTCTGGGAGGTGGGGATTCTTCTGTTGCATGTTTGGCATTTGGAAACATAATGTGCTAGTTTGTGGGGGATGTGGCTCAGTCTGGAGGTCTATTACTTTCGTTCAAGGCATTATGGGTTGGGTAAGTTTGTTGCAAGAGACTGTTAATGTCATACCTTGTTCACTTTGTAAATTCAACAGTGAGAGTGGTTACAGGTGGCCTATTTGGGAGGTTTGTAGAATTGGTTATTGTAGTCTATGGTGGGAAGCCACTAGTGGAGTGTTCTCTGTTGTTGTTGTGGGTAGGTGGGTCCAACGTACTCTGCATAGTTAGTTCGTCCCATTTTCCATGGGGGTCTTAGAGATCTCCTTGGAATCTAGTGATGCTTAGGCAAAGAGGAAGGCCGAGATGGGGGGTGGCAAACTGTGGGCAGGGTGTTGCTTGTCTGACAGGTCATGTTGATGAGGAGGAAGATTTGGTTCAGCCGCAAGAGTCCTCCCCGGGGCATGTGGACCTTCCAATGCCCTTTGAATCTTTGGAGGCCCAAATTCGAGTAGTGACAGTGACAATGGAGCAATAGGAAAGAGACATGCAACATGAGCATAAAGAGGTAATGTGTTTCTTACATTACATACAACACAATCAATGACACATTTTGGATAGGAAAATCTCCTTTCATAGAGGTCAAAAGCAACTTCAGGAGCAAATGGATGCAATTGAAGGGATGATGGTTCATATGGAATCACATGTGCATGAGGCTTCTCGACGCCTTGAAGGTGGCGCACCTGATAACCCAGATCCAAGTAACATGACTGGATAAATTATGATTTTGGGACATCTTTTGCTTTTTGCATAGTTTTGGGAATTTTGGGCCATAAATCTCCGGATTTCCTGCTTTGAATGGTTACTATCTATGTTGTTTTGTTTGTACTTAAGGCCAACAAATCCAGTAGGAGTGAGGCCTCCGATATTCTGAATGGGTGTAATCCATGATTTACTCTTCTTTTAAATTAATAGAAAATGTTGATTCACAAGAAAAAAATGATTTTATTTTGTTTTATGTAATTTGACCCAGTCAAAATGTTAAAAGTTACAACATCTCTCCCATAGTAGGCTGGAGAGTTTTTAAAATTTTATGTAATTTGACCTAGTCAAAATGTTTAAAAGTACAGGACAGGGCAGGACATTGTTACATCTCTTCCATACTGGGCTGGAGAGCTACATCTCTTCCATACTGGGCCGGAGAGCGACTCTCAGCGTAATAATTATAATCGTTAGTTATTTTATTTTATTTTGTTTATTAAATTTTGATTTTATTTTGTTTTATGTAATTTGATTGAGTCAAAATGTTAAAAACTACAACATCTCTCCCATAGTAGCCTGGAGAGTATTTTATTTTATTTTGTTTATTAAATTTTGATTTTATTTTGTTTTATATAATTTGATTGTGTCAAAATTTTAAAAATTACAACGTCTCTCCCATAGTAGGGTGGAGAGTTTTCGAAGATAGAGAAATCTCTTATTTCCTTGTGCAATTCCAAGAGAAATTTCTCATAAGCTCTAATGCAAAACTTGTACACTCAATCATATATAATTGATAATTACAATGTTCCTTTTCCTCCAACTCAACTAGAAAATTCGAATTGTATGCATGACTAGGGTTACTTTTAGTAATTTAACTAGTTAAATGAGAGATCAATGAGTTAACAACAATCACTATTACTCAACTGAACTCCAACTGACTCTATTCATGACTAGAGCTCAGATAACTAAGTTTCACTAACTATAAATCCACTAGATTGCTAGATTTTAGCAATCAACTAATGCACAACTCTACTTTTAGCCCACAAACACAAATTGACTGATTTAACTGAGTTGTTTGGCCATATCACTCTTGCTAACTGCAACTCAAGTCCTCTTGCTGATGTAGAAATTCAAATTTCTCCATTTGACTGAGCCACAAGTCAAATGAAGCATTTTATTACTATAATTTAACAAAAGGAAAAATGGAGAAATACAAATCTCAGTTAGTAGCGAAAGGTTATTCCCAAGTGCTGAGAATAGATTTTGGTGATATTTTTTTCTCCTGTTGCTAAGTTAGCTTCTCTTAGATTATTTTTATTTGTTGTTGTTGCTTTTGATTTTGAGGTAGAGCAGATGGATGTGAAGACACCATTCTTACATGGGGATATGGAATAATATATCTACATGAATCATCCATAAGGCTTTGCAGTGAAGGGTAGGAAAGAACCGGTGTGCAAGTTAAAGAAGTCTTTGTATGGGTTAAAGCAATCACCAGGGATGCAATATCAAAAAAATTATACATATATACAGCTTGGCATCACAAGGATAAAACAAGATCATTGTGTGTATTATAAATTACTTGGTGATTGTGTTATTTATTTGGTCTTATATGTGGATGATATGTTACTGATTGGAAATGACAGAGAAATCATCTAGAAGGTGAAGACCCCATTGTCCTTTAAATTTGACATGAAGGATCTTGGTGCTGCAAAATTTATTTTGGGAATGGAAATTAAAAAAGATTGGACCAAAAGGAAGTTCTAGTTAAGATCGAGGAATGTCGAGACAATATTGCAGAGGTTTAATATGTAGGATAGTAAATTGGTGAAGGTTCCTATTCCTGCAAGGGTAAAGTTATATGTAGAACAATGTCCGAAGACACGGGAAGAGGAAAGGGACATGTCCCGTGTTCTATATGCGAGTGTAGTTGGTAGTTTGATATATGCAATGCTATGTACAAGATCAAACATTGCACACATAGTGGGAGTATTAAGCATGTTTATGTCAAAACCAAGGAAGGAGCATTGGACAACAGTAAAGCGGGTTTTCAGGTATCCGCGTGGAACTAGTCATTATGGTTTGTGCTCCCAAGGAAGATCAGGATTGGATAGGGTGTTGGACATGCATGGCTTTGAGGCATACCAGGCTTGAGATCTAGATTAGAGAAGATCTATAAGTGGGTATGTGTTTAACCTATTTGGAGGAACAATTAGCTTGATGAATAAGAGATAGTTTGTAGTGGCATTTTCAACTATAGAGGTTGAATACATGGTAGCCACTCATGTAAGCAAGGAAGCAATTTGGTTGCAGAGATTGTGTTTAGGTATGGGGTTGGTACAACGAGGTATAAGGATAGATTGTGACAACCAAAGTGTAATTTTTTGCAAAGAACCTTGCTTATCATTCGAAGACAAAGCATATTGATGTTCAATGTCACTTTGTAAGGGATATGGTTGAAGACAAAAAGGTGTTGTTGGTAAAGGTGGACACTTTGAAGAATGTTGCAGATGCATTAACAAAGTTTGTGAGCATTGATAAGTTTTATTGGTGTAGAGAAGCAATGGGTGTTACAGCCCTGGATCGATGATTGTGTACTCTTGCGTACACCTGTGTGCAAAGAAAACAACAAGTGGGAGAATGTTGGGTATGTGCTATATTATTTTCACAACTAGTTATAGACCCCATGGATGGTTAGGCAAAGCCACCCATGGTTTTGCACATGGTTTTTGGGCATGATGGTTTTTCCCATGGTATTTTCTAGATCTGGTCAAGGGAACTATGATTATATTATAATCCATGGTGGATGGATTGGGGGTTTATGAATGCTTCGACATGTATATAATATACTGTAACATTGAAAGGAATATAATGAAAAATAAATATGGTTTTCCCATTTTTGGGTTCCATGAGAAAAATCCCTTTTGTATATTTTTTGTTCTCGCCATTGTATATTTTCAATTTTTAAGAATTCGTTTGCATGTACTTTGTGTACAAATTTTAAACCTTCATTGTCATGGTTCCACCTTCATTCGTTAGAATGGTTCCTGCCACTTTTGGTTGAGGTTCCATCGTCCTTCGCGCTCCAGTGACGCACCATCTTTTGATGCAGTTTTCCAGTCGATCCCATTCTTGCAGCTTGTGGCCTGCCTCCTCGGTTCTATGGCTTGCTTCTTCATGCAAGCCTGTAACACATCAACATTATATGGCTCTCTCGAATTTCCCCCTTATTCATTTCTACACTGATGCTCCAACCTATGGTTGTTAAAAGGTTCAATGCTTCTGAGTACTTGTGCAATGAAATGGATAACATGATGTCCAACATCGATGTCCATGTGAGGACTATATGCAATCAAACAGAAACCAACACCAGGAGTTTTCCTTGACAAAAGTTTGTTTTATACCACAAGTTATATATATATATGTGTGTGTGTGTGTGTGCGTGTGTGTGTGTGTGTGTGTGAATACACAAAGATTAATATGTAAGATCATCACATCCATATGACTCTTGGACTAGGAAATATTGCACAGGAAATTTTCAGCAATGTAAGAAGTCTTGTCCATGTATTGGCTTGGCAAGGAAAATTGATTATCCTGTCTTCCACCTTCTTGAGATTCAACCATTTGTTTCCTTGTACTAAGTAGATTTCCTTGTGAAATTGTGAATATTCTTTGAATTTCATAATCTCAACTTTACTTTGACATAGAAAAACCAATTTCCAGATGTTATATTAACATCCTTCATATTACTAAATTTTTAGTAATCTTATCCTATGACATATTTGTTTCTTCCTCTCTTCCAAAAGATATATCTACTTTCATTTTTCTTGCGGCTTTTGTCACATTCCTTAAAATAGATCCTGGATGCAATTTAAATGGCCTAGAGGTCATCTTATACCAATGGTATTAACATCAAAAAATTGAATAGCAAGTGGGTGCAAATCTTTCCAAACTCCTATGAAAATAGGTGCTTAATGAGCATGGAAATAATGTTAAAATTTTGTTGGATAAAAAAAAATCCACTGATAGTGATTTTTATGAAGGAAATGGGTGCATAGTTCATTATTTTGGATCAATAGTGAAAAGAACCTTTGACTTGGTGATGCAATTTATACGTTCTTGAGAAGCCAATATGCTAGTAAATTAACGTTGATTTCTCTTACTTGATAATTGGTTGTAAATATTTGTTGGCTTCTTATTTATTTAATTATGTCCTCTTCACCAAACAGTTACCAAAACATAAAACATGAAGATCACAAAAGACAATGAACACAAATATGTAGGATCCAAGTCAGGGAAAAACCCCACAAGGGGGGAAACCCAACCAACTTCTCTTCTTATACAATTAGATCAAAGTGAGAAATCCAAGACCCAAAAACCAAGACTAAGACCTCCCACAAGACCCAAGTTATCCTCCTTCAATCCTTCCTCAAGCAAGTCAAATCCAACAAGGTCAAAGCTAATCAATGTCCTTCAAATATGATCAAACTCTGAATTTTCGGCCATTGCAACAAATGTGAAATTTTCAGCCCTTGCAATAGTCTGAAATTTCACATGTGTGGTAGATTCTAGGGTAGAAATCACAAGATTCTCTCTCCTTTGACTTTCGTTCTTTCTTCCTTAGAATTTTGCTAGTTTTTCTTCTCTTTTTTACACATAAATCAAAGTTGTGTGTTGGTGCTACAATGAGGTCAAATTTCTCTCTATATATACACATCTAGGAGATTAATTCAATGCATTTCTAGGCCGATTTGTTCAGGTAGGGCTGACTTGGTCTCGTGGGTGACAAATTGACTCTTTTGACTCAAATAAAATTAGTTTTCCTCTTTCTTACAAAATTCCAAATAGGACTTGACTCAAGTACAATAGATTGACTTATGAAAAAAACTATTTTGACTCAATAAACCTTAGAAGCATGAAAAGCATGCTTTTACTAGAAAAATAATAGTAATAGGAAATTTGTTTTTCTTCTTTTTGCTTTTACATAAATACATATTGATACAAATACAAAGATAATTATGAAGATTGAACCTAGTTACATTTACAACACATGCCACAAATCAAAGTGCATCATTCATGAAACCAAACCAAACAAACAACCTTGGTCACATTTAGAAAAGAAATTTGTAAGCCGACTAACCGATCTTCAAGTCTTATTAGTAGAATTCATCTGGTGGAACTACCCTTACAACTTCCAGAAACAAACTATCTATCTTGTCAAATATATTATATACCCCTTCTTAGACTTGGAATGTGTGAAACATAGATCCAATCTTTGAACTTAATGATGTCATACTTTGCTTCAATATTTGAGAATTTACTTTTATTTAAATGTTGCAAAAGTTGTTGTCTGTCGCCATTTTGTGGTTATAGCCATCCCTTAGCAGCGCAACAAATTGATTCATGTCATCCTTGAATCATATTATAGTTTTCCTTATATAAAGCATCTACAACTTTAATTGTCTTCCTTATGGTATTACCATCACTAAATAATACCCTTGTTTTTAAGATGCATGGCATTTAAGACTACCATGATCCTTTTGGTCTATGAGATTGATACCATTCATAACATGCATTTTTTTCTCTCTATATGACAGCTTTGGGATTAACATTGTTACCCAACAACAATGTGGTCCCAATAACCAGATCATAAGACCATACACGATCTTTTGTTGGACTATTATATCGAGTGAAAAACATCTAACATAAGCTATTGCGAAATTCCGAAGAGAGAGACGCAAAATATCGACATTATTTTTACTATGGGAGATTCATGGTCCTTCAAGCAATCATTGGTAATACTCAAAACTTAGAAACATACCCTTTCCAATTTGGAGCCGTTGCAATGGATCTCTAAAACTTGACCCAAAATTTTCAGGGAAACCATGTGAAATATATAAGCATTCTAGAAATGCCAACACATGACTTATTCCATGCATGTGTGTCTTGCATCGAGTGAACCCATCGTCAAATTTTGTTGAACAGTTGGCAACACTTCTCATAATCTTACCCTTGTGTGTAATTTTGGCCCTCTGAGGTGAATATCAACCATATTTCTTCAATTATGCCATGTAATTAACCTAATTTAATTCCTTCTGAGCCTTTCCTAACAACTTTAACTTGTTATCTAGATGGATTTTAATCATTCTCACCACTATGAATTTCGTCAAACAGTTGTTGGACAACTTGTAACTTGTAATAATTTTCTTTATTTTTCTTTGAATTTAGCCCATTTCAGACCCAGTGTTGTAAACTAGCCTCTGATACCACCTCATAACATCCCCGACCCCCAGTCGGGCAATGCTATGTAACCTCATCCTCAATTCCATCAATTAATTCATTCATAATCCCATAGAAGCACATAACCCATAATTACCAGTATTTAACTATGGCTCACATCTAGAGCCCACCTATAACTCTAATGGAATTCCCACTATATTTTTGTCATATGGGTATTAACCCTAGCATCAAATCCATTAACAACATACAATTGTAAAACAACATAAAATCAAAATGCACAATGGAATATTCATAAACTCAGAAGCTAGGGGTTACAACAAAATAGTTCATATAAACAACACATGGCACATAAATACAACAAATATCCATTTAGGGTTTATCATTGGCACACATAATTATGTAAAAATATACACAAAATATATCATTACATAGGGAATACTTATATGTATAAAATGTCTAACTCACTACAGACTCTCCATGTTCCTCGCACCCACTGACCATGTCATTCATAATCTCAACCATAGGTCACCCACGAGTTGGGCCAACAACTCCATAGGCAACATTTGTAACGAAACACAAAATCCCTGGCCAAGGCACCAACCCTGGCGACCTCCAACCATAATCTCACGTTCCTCTAACCGATACCCAAGTGGCATAGCCTAAGTCCCTTAGTGATGCCCACCTTCCAAGGTGACTTAAATTTGGCCAAAATGGTCTTAAATTGTAGGTCCAGGAGCTTTGTTGCTATTCGGTGTCCAAGTGCCCAACAACTCAAATTGAATTAACCCACAGTTGGTTACATAGTCCAAACTAGGACTCATCGGCTAACATCGAACCGAGTTCACACATGAAATCCATGGCCACCAAACCATAATCAGAGCCACCAGAGCTCACTAAAAACTAGAGCACCAAGCCCTAAACCAAGATGTATCCATTTGGCGTGGTTAACTAAATAACCACACCTCAACTAATTGTATAGAATCCAGCTTGCCAGGACTCATTGGCTCCTTAGTCACCAAGACTAAATAATTTCTTGACTACCTCCTTTTCCAATAACAAAACTACACTTCTTTATATGCATGGCTTAATTTCACTAAGTCATACCCTCCTCAGCTACATGGGCCACAAGGTGCACTTTTCACTAAAACAACCAATTGTTGACTTTTTTCTCTGGAGTTACATCCCCCATACTCTTTTCCGTGGAGTGGGCTCCACATTTAGCTTATTTCATTAATAGGATATGTTTAATTACATTAATTACAAATTAAGGCTCTCTAACCTCACAACCATTACAAGCATAGATAGCTCCAAAATATATTTAACATCCTTACATGGGTACGTAGGCCACATAATATAATCCAGATCACCAACTTATAATCACATGCTTCTATCTCACCAACCTAATATCAATGTACATATAATTACACCATCTTAAAGAGCATTACAAGTATCATGATCAATGAGTCTAGTCTTGGAGTGACATATTGGATTATAAGAAAGTTATATAACACACTAATTGTCACATGTTAGCTTAGTAGGAGCATTCTGAATTAGTCCAGGTTCAGTAAGAACATGTTAGAGCCACATTGCTTCCTTAGTTTCCCCATACTAAGCTTTACAATAATAAAGAGAAATTGTTCTTAACTTCTTACTAGACCATGAAATTGGACTTGAACTAAGCTAAAAGACATAACCTACAATTTTAAGTGTCTTTCATGCCCAAACTAGAAGAGGAGTGGTTGGAATCACTCTAGTATCTTCACGAATTTAGGCAGATCACTTGAATTAGAAGGTGAAATATGAATTAGCTCTTTCACAATATTTGAGGGAGGAGTAATGGGAATAGGCTCAATTGAGGATGGAGGAAATTGCAAGATAACATGAGGTTTGATGGAATTCGGTGGTGGAGAGACTTCATCGAATTATACATCTTGTTGAATGATGACATCTTGTTTAGATGCATCAAACAACATGTAATCTTTAGAATCCTTATTATAACCTAGAAATTGTTGAATTTCCACAACACTAGAGAATCTAGGTTTTGGTCTTACAATTTTCATCACAACCAAAATCAAATGCCACAACAATACCACTTAGCACAACAAAATAAACACAATAATAAATCAACTAGTGTACAATGGATTTTTTTTTCTTCATTTTTTTCAACCCAACTTCGTTATATTAACAATATTTAATACAACTGTCTAGGGTTCACGTACTAGGGATCATGACCTTCATATAGTCATTGATACAATAATACAACTAGGGCTTGTGTTAGTCCTTTCAAAACCAATCTACCCTGAACAAGATACAATTGACTTACTTGTTGATGTAGTCGACTCCTTAGCTCATTTAAGTTCACGTACCCTGAACTTAATTGTTGGTCCTTATGCTTCCAATTAACAACTATTCTAATATGCCTTTATTCATGATCACAAGTCTTTTAGGTCACTAAACATGACTTCAACAACTATGCCCTCTAACTACTCCTTTGTCCACCAAGGATGTCAACACATAGGGACTTCGATCAACTATTCACAATTCCGTTTGTGAACAACTCCTTGATCTGTTCGTTGTTTCCTTCCTCTACTACTACAATGATAAAAAATATAGCGCATAGAGGCTGCCCACTCTCACTGAAGATGACACCTGAAACATTCATTGAACTAGGGATAATTTGCTGCTCTCTTCGCTGCCCTTTAGCTTTTCAAATAACAACCTCTTAAGCTCCAATACATTTCCTCTCCTAGAAACGTTGTTGTCATTCACAAGTGTTGCACTTAGGGCTCCAAAGAAACCTTCTAACTTCCCTCCAAACAACTCCTTAATATGCCAACCAATTGTCCCAATATGGACTACCAAACACCTAGCAAAATTCATCAACAAGGAGGATACATACCTCTGAATTAGGACACTTTCTTCTGCCACCAAACTCAACTTTGTGCAAGATACAAGCCTGAAGTTTTTCAGAGCTAAACACAACCATACCTAAAAACCACCACAAATCTTTGCACTGAACCTTCCTAACATACATTTCTTCTTGCACTGGTACACAACCTCCTTCACCCAGTTGTTCTAGCCCTTACGACCTCAGACCAACCCTAATCTAGTGCTCGGTGATACTGGCAATAGAACATAAAACCCTTAGCCATGTTACCCAAGAATATCAACCTCCAACACATGCACAATTTAGTCTATAATTAACCTCTTGCTCTTGGCCTTCTCCCTACCAAACTCAGCCTTCCAACTAGTCATAAGAAAGAACCAAATGAATCCATTTCTCAACTTTGGTTAGGCCTTCTTTGGATGCAACTACCTCAATACCTCATATATATCCCACTATGATGATTTTTCTCTTGTGCTTGGATGCCAAAATGAGGTCTCATCTCTTCTTATTTAGATGCTCTTAAGGTTCAATATGTAGCCCTCTTCTAGGGCTCTCCTAATGCAAAGCCAACCTGAACTTTTGTCAAATAACCCACTACATATAAATACAAATATTTCTTCCTGATTTGAAAAATGCCTCCTTTGTTTTTTGGTATACCCTTGCTCCACTAAGGATGCCACACATGATCCAAGGTTTAAATCAACAAAATTTATCTTGGTTTTGTGCCCACTCTTTTGGGTACAAAACCCCATGATTGGGTACACTTGCCCACAAATCCCATGTGGGACAAATTTCTCCACAACCCTGTACCTTAGGGTTTGGAGTACCTCCCAAGCTATCAATATCAACACTCCCTCTTAGCAAGGGAGGTACTTCCACCACTAGGAAGTAACTCATCATCACTGTCACCACTACCGACACTCGCCCAACTCCTGGCGTTCACTACTACAACATACCCTGTAACATGAATCTCACCCTTCTCGGTAGTATCACTGCCATGAGAAGCCTCTCTCTTCTTCTTCTCCCAAAATGATTGCAAGCCATCCCACAGTTCCTTTTTTCTATCTATAGTAGCACCTGTGTTTCCCACTAACCACACACTCTTCTTGGTTGCACATTCTCCCTCTGAACCTGCAAACTCCCGCTAGAACTCGTCTCCCTCTGAACCTCTGGAACATTGACCTTCTTATACTTCTGGTTCTCATGATCTATAGGCTTTTCCCATCAGCCGATATAGACCATTCCCCCTAACTCCGATGACTACTCCAGTATAGTTAGAGCCTTTGGGACTAAGCTTCACCTTCCCATCCTAGAATATAATGTCAAACCCCTTTTACTCAATCACTAAGATAGACAACACATTATATCTGAGCTCTGGTACATACAATACATTCTAAACTTGCATAAACTAACCCGACTCCATTCTAAATGACATGATACTTGATCCATTAATCTCTTTCTGACTCTTGTTGCCTACCATCATGTGCAACTTCGATTCTCACTTAGTTAGAGTCTTGAACACATCACATGAACCTGCCATATGCTTCAATGCACCACTATCCATGTACCATAGAATCTCATTAATGACACCATTAGAGAAATGAGAAATCAAAGAAAAAATCTTCACTCTCGAATCCCTTATAGAGATCATCTAGCTTAGTAGAAGTCGTGACACCTACAACCTCCTTTTCCTTCCTCTTCTCATTATCTCCCTGTTTCTTCTTCAGACACTTCGTTGAATAATGACCATACTCATCATAGTTGAAACACTTCAGCGTACGCAAGTCCTTCTTTTTCTTTCCCTTCATGCTTGCTGCAAGAGCCACGTCATCATCAAAATCCTTCTTCTTTGGATGAAGATCCTCATCTCACAATTATTCCTGAACGAAGTCATCCTAGAACCTTTTCCAGCCTGCTAGCTTCTCTCTAGCAACAATATCTTTGATGAAGAGCTTCCATTATGGGGTAAAACCCTTCAAAGCAATCCTCACCATATCAGAATATATAACAGTCTCTTTGATGGTAGTAATTTCATCTTGAACCTCATTAAATCTTGTCAGATACAACACCATTGTTTCGCCATCCATCATCTTGGTGTCCTTCAACCAATCCTTTAATACCATCAACTAGTTCTCATTCTTGTTCTGGAACAGATCCTGAAGATATTTCCACATCTCATGGGTAGTGTTCTTCTCAAACATATGAGGTATCAAATAGTCCTTGACACTATCTAGGATGATTAGCTTGGCCTTCGTATCCATCCCTCCGTACACTTCCAAATCCTTAGGGTTAGTTAGTTTCTTGATATCTTTCTCGACAAAGTCCTAGATCTTGTTCACCATAAGAACCAACTTATCCTTTCCTTCCACGAACTATAGTTAGATAACCCTTCCAACCCATCCTCATATCGCTGACCAATCAACAACTTCTCCATTGCTATTAGTCCTTCAACAATAAGGAAACCAACTTCGTCTTGACTTGTACTTGTTGTGCGCACTCTAATTCACTGGCCCTTCAAAGTAGCTCTGATATCATGTTTAATTTACATGACACTAAAGAATCTAGGCTTGGGTCTTATGATCTCTGAAACAACCAAACTCAAATGCCACAACAATACTTCTTTTCACAATGTAATAAACACAACGGTAAATCAACTAGTGCACAATAGACAATTTTTCAATTTTTCAACCCAACTTCGATATATTAATAGTATTGAATACAACTATCTAGGGATCCCATACCGGGGATCATGACCCTTATACAATCATTGTTACAAGGATACAACTAGGTCTTGGTGTCATTCCTTTGACAACCAATCTACCCTGAACAAGATACAACTAAATTACTTGTTGATGTAAAAAACTCCTCAATGCCTTTCAGTCCACGTACACTAAACAAGATTGTTGGTCCTTATGCTTCCAATCTGTAACTCTTCTAGTATACCTCTATCAATGATCACAAGTCCTTTAGGTCATTGAAAAAAACTTCAACAACTCTTCCCTCTAGCTGCTCCTTTGTCCACCAAGGATGTCAACACTTAAAGACGTCGATCAATTGTTCACAACTCCTTGGAATATACAACTCTGTAATCCTCTCCTGCTACAGTGATGAAAAATCTAGGGCATGGAGGTTTCCCACTCTCACTGAAGATGACATATAACTGAACTAGGGCTAATTTGCTGCTCTCTTGGCTTCCCTTTATTCCTTCAAAGAATAACCTCTTGAGATCCATAATATTGTCTCTTCTAGAAGCCTTGTTTTCCTTCACAAGTGCTACAAATAGGGTTCTAAAGGCACCTTCTAACTTCCCTCCAAACAAATCCTTAAGATGCCAAACAACTGTCCCAATCTGGATTACCAAACACTTAGTGAAATTCATCAACAAGGAATATACACACCTCTGAATTAAGATACTTTGTGAAGTTTCTCGACCTAGTTAGGGCACCACACCAACCCACAATCAGAACTCAAAACCACCTCCAAACTCTACGCTGACCCCTCCTAATAAACCTTGCTTCCTGTGTTGGAACATGACAACCTTCACCCAACTGTTTTAGCCCTTACAACCGCAAACCAACCCTAATCTAGGGCTCGATTCCACTAGTAACAAAAAAAAAACTCGACCCTATTACCCAAGCATATAAGCCTCTAATGCATGCACAATTTAGTCCATAATTACCCTCTTTCTCTTAGCCTTCTCCCTACTAAACTCGGCCTTCCAACCAGTCATAAGAAAGAACCAAACAAATCCACCTCGATCCTATTACCCAAGCATATCAGCCTCCAACGCATGTACAATTCAATCCATAATTACCCTCTTTCTCTTAGCCTTCTCCCTACTAAACTCAGCCTTCCAACCAGTCATAAGAAAGAACCAAACGAATCCACCTCGACCATATTACCCAAGCATATTAGCCTCCAACACATGCACAATTCAGTCCATAATTACCCTCTTTCTCTTAGCCTTCTCCCTACTAAACTCAACCTTCCAACTAGTCATAAGAAAGAACCAAACCAATACCTTTCTCAACTTCGGCTAGGCCTTCTTTGGATGTAGTTGCCTCAAAACCTCATATATCTCCCACTATGACGAATTTGTGTTTGTGCTTGAATTCCAAAATGGGGTCTCATCTCTTCTTATTTATATGCTCTTAAGTTTCAACGTCTATCCCTCTTCTAGGGCTCTCCTGATGCAAATCTGGCTTGAACTTTTTCCAAATAACCCACTAACATAAATAAATAAAAAAATATTCCTCATTTGACAAATGCTCCCTTGGTTTTATTTGTAGCCCCTTGCTCCACTAAGGGTGCCACACATGATCCAAGGGTCAAATCAACAAAATTCATCTTGGTTTTGTGCCCACTCCTTTGGGTACAAAACCCCATGCTTGGGTATGCTTGCCCATAAATCCCATGTGATTCCTCCACAACCCTGTACCCTAGGGTTTGGATTACCTCCCAAGCTACCAATCTCAATAGAAATATGAATTTATGAGGTTTTAGTCCAAATTCTTTCTTTTGTCATAAGGAATATGCGCCCAATCAAACACCTTGAATTTTCTAGTGTATGATTTCCTTCCACACCACTTTTCTTTAGGAATAACCTGCAAAATTATTTTAGTAGGAGCCCAGTTCAAAATATGATTAGTGCAACAAACAACTTCACCCCAAAAATTTGTTTTGCAATCCTTTTGAATAAAGAATACATATGGCCATTTCAACCAATGCTCTATTTTCCTTTCTACAACCTCATTATGTTGGGGTGTGTAAGGGAAATTTCTTTGATGTTGGATGCCATGTTTGGATAAATATGCTACAAAGTCATTCCTAGTGTATTCTCTCACATTGTTAGTTTTTAGAGCCTTGATACATTTAGCATATTCTTTTTCAACTACAACTTTGAATTCTTGAAGTACAACAAAAGCTTCACTTTTATGCTTCAACAAATATACCTGTCTTCCAATTTTAAGCATCAATAAAAGTAATGAAATAGAGAACACCTAATAACGAAGGAGTCTTAAGAGGACCAAATATGTCATTGTGAACTAGCTACAACTACTCTTGGGCATGCCCAGATTCATCCTTATCAAACTTTTTGTGGTGATGTTCATTGAGGACACAAACTTTGCAAACACCTTCAGTGGAATAAATTCTAAGTAAGCCAAGTACCATTTTAGATAAAAGTTTATGGTAGTTCAAATGACCTAATCTCTCATGCCACAACTTACTTTGATCATTAACATGTGCAACATAGGAATAAAACCATTGTTTGTTGAGTGAAGTAAAACCAATGAAATTAAAAAATCCTGCTTCATGATCAATCTAACTCGATGAAAAAATTTTGAACTATTTTTACTATGTCATTTAGAACATATCTATAATGCCATGCTTCAAACATTTTTTACAAGCACGATAAACAAACGAGAGATTTATGGGCGTTCCTTCGACATTAAAAACCTTTAGTGTACCATAAAAACTTGAATATTACCATAATCAACTACTAAAATTTTCTTATTACTTATAGAAAATTTTTGTGTCGTGTGTTTGTTGTCATAAAAGAATTAATAATGATGTGGTACCAATCATGTGATTTGAAGCACCTGAATCCATAATCCATTCCATAGAAGAAGAAGAGTTACCTAATTAAACAAAATAGGCACCAAAAGCTACCTATTGTTCCTTGGAGGCTTTCTTTCTTTCCTTTCCTAGTTCATTCCACCTCTTATAACAATACTTGTCCATGTGATTGGTTTTGCCACAATGCTTTCAAGGTTTCCAAACTTTCTTGTTTAAGGCATATGTAGGAGCATCATCAAAAGTTGGATTGAAAGTACTAGCATCGTGAGATTTTGTGTTCTTGTGAGAACCCTTATATGGATTCTTCTCACTATTTTTCAAATGATATTTCCCAATGACCAATTTACTTGATAAAATCAACCTATCCTACTCATAAATAAACCCTTTGTAAAACTCTTCAAAAGTAGGTCTCATGGGTCCACTAGAAATTTCAGTAGCCATGTTCCAAGTTTGTATGAACATGTCACAAATTGAAGGAAACATTTGTTTTACAAGAATAATGAGGGTTGTATCAATTTTCTTGTAATGTTTGTCACAAGCATTCATTATAAGTTTTTAACCAGTAAGAAAAGACAATTCTTTTGAAGTTTTTAGGAGTAAGCTCATGAATTTTCTTCTCTAGATGATATGTAGAAGCATCATCAGTTTTTTCATACAAAGAAGCTAAAGTTTTTCATACCTCAATAGGATTATCTTTAATTTCAATATGTACTTGTAAACTATCTAAGGCAACTTTCCTAATGAGAACTTTTGCATGTTCATAAAGTTCATCCCATAAACCTAAATTTTTGGCATAAGTTAGTTGCTTGCTAACAACATTGATAATGCACTAGAGATTCTTGGCCTAAAAATGTCAATAATTTTTCTTCCAAGAAAAATAGTTAGTGCCAATCAAATCAAGCATTGAAATGAACTTTAAGGTCATGATGCTAAAAGTAAAAAATTGAGAAACCAATGCTAAGAAACGATAAAAAAATCTCAAAAAGTTCAAAATTTCCAAGCTCCAAATGATAAATAAAATAACACGTGCCATAATATACTATGTTTGCAAATCAAATGCATCTCCAACAAGAAGGTTTCCTAGAAAAATATTTGCCCCTACAAAGGCAAGATTTGATGGCAACTACAAGTCATTAACGCTTTGCAATTGTATATATGAATGAAAATCTAAATTGAGTGGCAACAAATATATATATATTATATATAATATAGAATGTGAAAGATAAATGCCTAGAAATGAAGAAAATTTGGCTCATACAGTCACAATCTAAGGGGAAAATGTGGTTGTATGCCATGATCATGATAAGAAAAATCAATGATACACTAGAAATTGTAGAAAGAACTTGTCCATACACTTTAGAAATTTTAGAGTGAATTCCATTGTATACTTCAAAAATTATGAAGAAATGTGACCCTAAAGATTCGTACAATGTGTACATAAGTAACCCTATATTTATATTTGAAAAAAAAAATTGTGAAATACAAATGCCCATTAGCAAAAAAATGGTCATACGATGCAAATCTAGGGCCAATCAACAAAAAATACAGAGGGAAAATGGTAGACTTGTCCATACACGCTGCATATTGTGAAAAAGGGAGTGGTCATAAAACCTAAGAAACTGCTAGGGGATGTGGTTGTACATGTAGATAGAGAAAAAAATGAAACTCCCCAAAAAAAATTCCTTGAAATATCTCTCCTTTCAAATGATACTAGGTTTCAAAAAATAATTAGATTCGGTAAAGTAATAGGTTTGAGATTTACCAAACCTAAATATTCGCCCAAAAGATTTAGGTTATTAAAAACAAATCCTAGGCTATACTAGGCAAACTAATTCAATTTTGGAAAAAATGAAGAAAAATTTGATGAACGAATGATCAATCCTAATTGATTTCTATGTGTTGGAACTAATGATGAGGTCAAATTTGTTGAAAAATGGATAGAAATTGTGAGATATGCTCATATGTAAATAAAACCTAAGTGGTTGTCCAGATATAATTGTATATCCATAAGAAAAAGGGGACCAAAGTATAGATCTATTGAAATCTAACCAAAAATCCAATATAGAACTTGTTCAAGGAGATAAAGCTTGGTAACTACCTTTGACACTGTGTTAAAACATGTAATAATATACACCAAATAACTTAATCAGTCTTAACCTCTTATCAAGATCATTATAAAAATAAATAAGAATTTGAAAAAGAGTTTATGTGGTAAAACCCCAATGTGGGGAAATGTCCATGAAAGTCAGGCTTCGCCAAACTTACTTTTACAATGCAAGGGCATCTCTTATATGCACTATCTCACTTGTATGTCTAATTGGCCTTCTTTCACCTCTATTATATATGGGAGAATGAAAAGAGAAAAGTATCACGATGGATGTAGGATAAACCCTTTTTATAGAGTAGTGAGTTATTGAAGAATGACAAGGGAAAAGTTTACAAAAAATCCTTAGACATGTATATGAGACCACTAAGCAATATTAACACCTTCTAACATAGACTTCTCAAATTTTGATATGTTAAAAATCCTAATGATACTAATTCTTCGAGTGGCATATTGAGTTGGAGATATCTATATTTTTCAAATATGCTTGAATTTCTAGCGAGCCACATACCCCATACTATATATGGAGGCAAAGCTCTAATATTCTTAATGTTTTGAATTTTACACTAGTTTCTTAAGTATTCCTTAATTGCAAGACCACTCTAGATGTCCCTTAATCCCATCGTAGCTCCAACCAATTTCCAAAATTGAATATAATATCCACAATGAACAAACAAATGAGTAATTTTTTTTTTTTTTTTGCAAAGTGGATATAAACTAGACCCATGCTAACTTCTTTTCTGCAAAATATCCCTAGTATTTTCCTTAAGAACCAACTACATAAATATGCAACATTTTAATGGGCACTTTAGTTTTCAAATCCATTTCCACCACCACTTAGGAGCATATATAATCTCCCCCACTTAAAATCTTATATCCAATTTTTAAAGTATATTAACCCCATGAAGGATTCTTAAACCAAATCAACATGTCCTCATCCTATTTCAATCTTGCATGGTCACTCATATTTGTAACAAATTATTCCCATAACACCACAAAATCCCTTTATAGCACTAATTATTTCAATTTTCCCATTTTTGTCTCCATATGAATGTTAAATCTAGATCAACTACTTGATGAAGATAGAACAAACCCTTATCTCTTGTAGCAATAAACAAATTCTTAGACATTTTATAATTTACACCACAACAAATCCAAAAATCCTTCCTTGCTCTAACCCTATGTCCATTGGGCCACTTTCCACATAAACCAACTACTAATCAAAGGAAAAACCATTTGCTTCAATATAATATATCCATTCTTCCAAGAATTTGTTGGCATTAGCTCTATATACTCTTGTGTCACACCCAAATCCACAATCCTTCTCCAATTGAATTTTTCTACTAATTCTTCAACAAAATAGTATTTAAACCTTGTCAACTTACTAATGCTTCAAGAAAATAGTATTTAAACCTTCTCAACTTTTATCATTAGGCACCGTTATCCTGTACCACCATATTAATGGAACCCCCCTATATTATGAGTATTAATAAAATTAAGATTATATTTGTCATACATAATATGATTTTAATTAAGCCAATAGGAATTTTATGGTGAGGTTCCTCCTCATGACACTGTAGCAGATTCGTTGGCCTTCAAAGAATATACCATTTTGACAGTGTGATTGACCGTGGGCCTTCGATCTTCGATTTTCTCCGCCGGAGGTTCTTTGAATCTTAATAACTACATGCCAACCACATGGTAGAGTATGACATCATGACTGTGGAAAGGACATTATGCCATAAAGCCAATGAGCAATGCCTTCCGAGGCTAAGACCTTTGGCTCGGGACATGGGGGCGATTCTTTAGAATACGACGCTACAAATTGTTCCAATGTGTAACTCATGGGACCACATCACACGTGCCTGGGCCTTTATAATATCACAGAATTGCAATAAGAGATTTTAGAATGTAGCATTTGGTTGCAGTCCCAAAATTTGCGATCTCCGATGAGTGATGTGGCTTGATCTATGTGGAGAGGAAATGAGTGAATCCCCTCTGCGCAAAATTTTATCATATAAAACCTGTGTTAACCCTTCCCCCCCAACTTTACATGAAAACCTTTATTAACCCATGTCTGCCCAACTTCATGATTTAGATAGACAAAACAAATATTTAAACTATTGCCACCATTCCGATGTGCCGATAGCCCTTTGATTCCTTTGAACTCTTTGTGACCGTGATGCTAGCCCTCAAATCAGAGCCCTCTCTATCAGCGATTTCCAATCGGATTTGTAACCTTGGCGCACGACATGTCAATTCACCGATTGTCGATCGTCGATCACCTTCTGCGTTTGGGCCTTGGTCCTGTGGCTATTCACGTGACCTTAGTCTAGCCCTTGTATTAGAGCCCTTCAATCAGAGGTTTCACTTTGATGCAAAATACACCTCAACCTGCAATCACTGATCTCCCATACGTGACACCATCATTGCCACGTATTTGCCACGTGTCACCTTTTGAATAATGCCACGTGCCGCCCTTGATTCCTTTGAAATCTTTGTGACCGTGGTGTTAGTCCCCAAATCAGAGCCCTCTCTATTGATGATTTTCAATCAGAGGTGTAACCTTGGTGCACGGCATGTCAGTTCATCGATTGCTGATCATAAATCACCTTCTGCATTTGGGCCTTGGTCTTGTGGCTCTTCACATGACCGCAGTCTAGCCCCCGTATCAGAGGTTTCACTTCAATGCACAATACGCCTCAATTTGTGATCATTGATATCCCATAAGTGATGACATCAATGCCATGTATCTGCCACGTGTCACCTTTTGAATAATGTGACATGCCTCCCTTGATTCCTTTGAACTCTTTGTGACCATGGTGCTAGCCCCCAAATTGGAGCCCTCTCTATCGATCATTTCCAATCAGAGGTGTAACCTTGGTGCACGACATGTCAATTAGCCAATTGTCGATCATCGATCACCTTCTACGTTTGGGCCTTGGTCCCATATCAGAGCCCTTCAATCGAAGGTTATCAATCATAGGTTTCACTTCGATGCATAATACACCTCAACCTCCGATTGCTGATCTCCCATACGTGACACCATCACTGCCACGTGTCACCTTTTGAAGAATACCACATGCTACCATTTTTTGCCCTATTATGAGCCTTGAAAGTGTCGAGTTCACTTGCCATGTGTCAACCATGTTGGCACATCGTCATGGCGTCAACCTTCGCATGTCACTTGTCGCAACCAATTGCTGGCTGCAACGCGTCCCTTAACACATCCAGTCGTTGTTTGCCGCGTGTCTCTTATCAGATCCAGTCTTTTTGCTGCCACGCATCCCTTTGGGAGGAGAGAGAAAAGGTTCGAGCTTCTTTGGTTTTGCAGACAAATCCTTTGTTAATTTGTTATCATCCATCCCGAAAATTTAAACTAGCGACCCATTGCTTGCGGTTTCATCGCATATCACAACCCACAATATCGACACTTTTAAGATGTGGTCCATTCTCGAAAAGTTCCTCTTGAGAGCAGATGCAATGTTATATTGAATTCTTTTTCATACCTCTAGAGGGTCCAGATATCAAAACGAATAGCAATCTCCGAAGTTGGAGGTTAGAACTTGAAAAAACAGGGCATTTGGAGGTGGACAAGGATCACTAGATATCTGAAACAGATAAGGCAGTGACACCTCAGACCTGAAGGACATTCATGTTGGTCTATTGGTTGGGAAAACCTCTTTATAATAGAGTTATATCAGACTAATAACATCGCGGAAATTCTTTTCGAAATTTCCAATACATGTAGCATTGGTTATGTATAAGAATAAACAAATATATAAATTTTGAATCTCCGAAATGTGTTATGGACCTCCAACCACTAATATGCAACCCTGATTGCTTTATCATACCAAACTTAAATATGAAATCGCATCCACCCCTTATCATAGCTTTTGGAATACGACCTCCGATAAGATCCATTGTCTATGCACATATCTTACTCTTGTTGTCTATTTTATTCATTAATTACTGTTGGTTAGCTCATTATGTACATTTAGTGTTGTTTTATTCTCCCTCGTACAAAAATCATATGTTTTACACCCTTGTATAGAGGTAAATTAATATGATCGATCGACCTTTTTTTTTCCATACATTTCCAAAATATTTCTTCTGGTGTTAAGGTTTCAATGCCCAAAAACTCCGCTATATATTTAATCAATATGCCACATTTTTTAACGATTGCAACTTAAAACCTCTACACACATCTTGGTCTCGACGACTACTCTATTCATTAATCTAATTAATGGACTGACCATGTGTGTTTATTTTCGCTTTATTCTCGCTTGCACGAAATTGATATGTTTTATTCCCTAGACACTTTATTATATGTGTTTATTCAAACGAGACACATTGATATGCTGGATTGGAATTTTGACTTGCAAGATTTCGAAAAGGATCCTTCTCATGTCAAAGTTTCAAAATCCCGAAACTCCCATGTATATTTAATCAATATGTCACATTTTCCTTTGATTAAGGTTTGAAACTTATCCACACATCCTGATGTCGAGGAATGTTCTATTCAATAATCTAATTAATGGCCCGCCTATGTGCATATATTCTCACTTTAGTCTCGCTTGGACGAGCATATTTTTCATTGTCTCTGTCATTGGTAACCCCGGGACCTCTGCCATGTGTCATGACTCTGATTTATTGCTTCATCTGCTTAGCTGGTAGATTGGGTGTGTGCTCTATTTAGGCTCTTTACATCGCACTATTCTGCTGATTTTTCGAGTTGCATTTTGTGTTTCTATTGTTGTGCTATTGTTGGTCTCTTGTTGTTGCTACTGCATGTCGTGCTGCTGCCTTCAACTGGATAACTGCCCCGAAATTTCAATAAAAAATAGGTGAGAATCGAGAACCTGCTAACCATATCATCTTTTGCACTCAAATGACAAGTATCAATGTTTTCATACTGCGTATATAGCTTAGAATACTATGTGCATTGTCACGACGTACAACACACCCGCCTATAGAGTTTATGAAACACCATATATAGACAACCAACTTTCTATGCTTAAACATTTCAATTTTCCTTTCCCCTTACCTTTGACTATTGGCAACAATCTAAATTGTAAATCGTTCTTCTTTCATTTGGCTCCAAGTATGCAAATCATGTGAACGATTGTGCTCACTTCTTTATTTCAGCTTCTCTTCCAATGTTGATAGCATTTTACGGGCTTTCACCTTTTAGGACACCTCCTTTCCTCGTCATCATGGAAGTTTCCTTGACAACGAATGCCATCACTTTGTTGCTCGTTGGCTCTACAAAGATCCAATCATCACTCCAAATCATTGAACCCAACCTTCTTGCTTCCACAAAGACATCGTCCCAACACTACCGCATTTCTCTCTCCGACGGTACCTCTTAGCACAAAACTTTGCTTCCCTCTGCTTACAATGGCCATGTCGTCTATGGTGCCCTCCAGTTGGGCTCGATTATCATTCTCAAAGAAGTTAGTTGCACTTTTTTGCAAAACTATATGTATGTTCACTCTTCACCATATTCTTGATGTTTTTCTGTTCCTTCCTCTCTCCACCACCATCACTTTGACTAATGCCGCGTTGCTTTTCTCTTTCTTTCCTTCTTTTCAGGACTTTGCAACTTATTGAACTAGAAGTTCTCGAATGTCATGCAACTTTGGTTGGGGACTCAGAACTTCTTCAAATTGTACAAACGTCGACATACAAACTGGGATCTTCAATGTCACATGCCCCCGCATCATCTACTACTGCTTCAACACAATATTCTACATCATCATCAACTCAATTGTCCTCCACTCTGCCTACTGCTATTCCATTCATGGCACTAAGCCCCTATCGTAAACAATGGTCGATCCAGGGTAGGGTGCTTGGAAAAACATTCGTTCACTCCTAAAACAATGCTCGAGGCTCCTGAAAGGTCTTTGAATTTGACCTCGTTGATTTTTCCAATGATACAATCCATCTCTATGCCTTTGGTGATCTGGTAGATTCCTTGCATGACCTTGTCCAAATTGGGAAGCTTTACATGGTTTCAAATTGCACTATGAAACCAACAAACACAAATTACAACCATCTGGATAATAAATGGGAAGTATCCCTCTCTGTAACTTCCACTGTTGAACCGTCCTTAGATGATGTTATGAGAATTCATTTCTATCGTTTCCATTTTAAATCTATAGATGAAATCATATCTGCGAAACTCGGCTCAATTGTTGACATCATTGGCATTGTCAGGTCCACTTCTCCAACTTCCACCATTCATCGAAGAGATGGCTCTGAAACACCTAGGAAAACTCTCAGCTTGGAAGACATGTCTAGCTATAGTATCAACATCAACCTAAGGGGGGAGCATTGCCACACCTTGGGCAAGCAACTCGTTGAACTCGCCTCTTCTAGTGCTTCGACTTTGCTTGCAATCAAAGTGGGTCACATAGCCGAATTTAATGGAAGAACTGTTGAGACTATCTCGACCACCAGCCTCATGCTAGATTCCGCCATTCCAGAGACTAAGCAACTCCAATCATGGTTTCATCAAAGAGACCACTTGGCCTATTCACCATCATTAAGTATAAAATTCTTGGGGCCTTCCAAGCGGGGCCACCCACAATGTACAATTGTCGACATCATAGTGTCGTATCCTGCTAGAAAACCAACATGGTTTTCTGTTCATGGAACCATCACCTCTATTGACATGCAAGATTTCTACTTTCTTGCATTCCCTCTCACATTTGATGGCATGCAATGAATGAAAAAAGTTTTTAGCCACTCAAATGGAATGTGGCATTGCATAAAATGTGGTGGGGCCTTCCTGGAATGTGACTATCGGTATGTGCTGAAATTTGAAATGCATGACCACATAGGTGTACTGGAAAATGTCATCACATTTGATAATGTTGCGACTCAACTCATGGGTGTCCAAGTAAAAGACTTGTTCATACTCTCTAGTGATCCTAGTGTTATCCACGAGCTCGTGCAAGGGTTTCATGTTGTCCTTTCCTCATCACATTGTCTGTGAAAACAAATATCTTTAATGGTGTGGACCATTTGAAGTTTGTACTAATCAATTCAAAGGAAATCACCTATAGCTCTACATGTTCTGTTCTCCTCCAGGAAATTGAAAAAATATCTACTACTTTAATTGTTCGACGTCTTTGAAATTCGATTTCTTTTCCCCATGCCGCCCTAAAGTGTAAACAATAACTTCTATATGCTTTTCTGTTCATTGTCATTTCATCCCTTGTTGCCCCCCTTCTTTTTGTTCACTTCATCATTCTACTTCTCTTCTTTATGTATATACACCTATGATACATGTCGTAGCTTCCACCTTTGCATAATTATCCATCTTTTACCTTTACATATAGTATATATGTTTTTTTTCTTCTTCCTTCTAAACAAAATAGAATATTTACATCCTTTTATATTGTTCTTTTTGCACCTAAATACAAACATTGGCTTCTTACAAAGGGTTGTCATTTGGTTGCCTTAAATCTACTTGGTAAATGAATGATAAATAGTTATTGATCACCGCAAAAATATTTCATTGAAATAAGATTGATTCTAATCTCATTCTACGCTCCAAAGATAGCTCTGACAAAGTTCCAACAACAAAATTTGAATTGCACGACATTAGTACATAATATCAAAGAAACATAAACTCTATTATAAAAAGGTTTCTCCGACCACTAAACTTCATCTACTTTGTTAAAAGACACATCTACTTTATAAGCTAGAAGGCACTATTTCGAAAATGTACCCACTAATGAAGTTCTTGCTTTTGGGGGCTATGTACTTTTTCTTTGCGCTTAAGACAACTCTTTCTCATCTCCTATATTCACTTGAACTTGTGTCCCCGTGTTTGCATCGAGATGGACATGCCAATGTTTTTTGCAAACCACTCAAGAAATGCTCAGAAGAGACTCCTTTATGCACAAAATAAAGACGCCTCCAACAAACAAAGACAACTCAAATATAAAGTTGATTTAAACACCCAAACATTTCCAGTTATACCCCCGTCTAATATTTCTCTTCCCCAATATCCCAAAGCTTCACTTGCAAACCCATATTTTCAACATTCCCTGCTCCGACTCTACCCACCCTTCAACTTCATCCATTCACTGCCACTTCTTTCCCATATACATTGCACACCCTACCATCGATTGATCCTCCTTCAGCCTCCCATCCCCATATTTTGGTCAACCTTTCCCTTAACCATGCACACCATTGATTTTTTGAAAGGATAAATGACCTCGCTCCCTTGCATATCTGCTCCATATGCAAAGAATCATACCCAAATATAAAAACAAAATTCTTACATGCTAACCTTTGTAGCTCCCGATGTGCAACTACAAAATCCACCCACCGCTTCTCCCTTGTGAACAACATGGACCCTGGCAACCAACCATTTGTCCTTCCTGCTCTAACACAAATAGAATAAATGCTCATATCATGTGTCAACCCAATCTTGCAAGTCACCCATACACAAGGTGGACAATACAAATACATAGATCATCCTATTTGTTTCCTACAAGACATCACTGCCATCACTAATATTTTACCATGCTCGGTTTCGGAATTGGACATCATCGTTGTTACTAGGCATGGATCTGACCACAAAACACATGATTTCATTGTTAGTAGAACACATGTTCTTGCAACTTTAGAGTACAAAGTAGTCCATGATCTCTACTACAAGGATGTCCAACTGGACCAAGCTACAATATCTGCCTTGCCGCATCACCCTATCAATGTGTCTTCTCTCGTCCGTCGCATCTCCCCCTCCTCTCCTAAACCACGACTTGACTTCCCTACTTTTGATGATAACATTCCTGAACACCCCACTCCAACAAACCTCCAACCATCATCTTTTTTATCAACACTCCCTTATTCCCACACTGATCTTGAAGAAATACGCAACTACTTGCACTCTCCCCATCCTAATTCCACTACTTCACTTTCCTGTCCCTCTGTTTCCCCCTCTACTATCAATGAATATACCACAAAAATCCTCTTTTATATGACGTTCCCTATACTCTTCCCCACAAGGTTGCCATGATTGGTCAACCACGTCTTAGAAAAGTTGAAATGCAAGAATATGTTGTTCACCTCATATGCTACTATGATAACCGTTTTTCCCAGCATCCAGGATTCTGGTATTACTTGTACAATCTTATGTTGCGACATCGTAGTCAAGAAACAGTTGTTGTTTTCATGAAGAGAAACCTTGAAGAGGGCTTTCCAATTACGGTTGCAAAGCTTCATGCATGCCTCCATGACATGCTTGATTCCATGCATCCTGACCAGATTATGCACTTCGAATTAGGCCTTAGAGGGACACGCTCATTCTAGAACAAAGGTAGAGGTGAAATCACTAATATGATCATACAAATAGGTAGCCCTACTTTCTTCTTCACCCTAAGTGCAACTGACACCAAATGGCATGACATGCACATGGTCATGCAGGGAAGCCCCCCCTGGATTCATCCAAGTTGTCTCGATGGAAATTCAAGAATATAATAAAAAATCCACATCTTGCAGTGTAGTACATTCGTTGTCGATTCACAATCTTCCTCGAAGAGGTCTTGCAAAAAGGTTTACATGAAAGGGACTTCGGGTGCAGGTTTTTCCCTAACCATCCTTCTCCTTTTTGTTTCTTTGCCTGGATGTACAATCGCCTCACAAAATTTCCTTTTTCATCTTTGCAGGTATGAGTGGAAACATAGGAGCTCAACACACATACATGATTTCCTTTGGCTTAGAAACGCACCTCATATGGACAAACTCAACTGGGATGACTAAGTCGCGATGGATAGAGCCATGCCCCTTTTTTTATGAACACATTTCTGCTTGGAATCCTCACCCTCCTTAACAACGTGGACCTTATGTACAAATCTCTACAGAGAAAGCCCCATGCATCCTCCCATCGCCATTGATATTTGCATCCTCTCGCCTTCAGGACTATGAGAATCTTCTTAATTGCGTTCAACGACATAAAAAATTCCACCCCTCTTCATGTCTTCGTAAAAAGGTTCTACTCTTGTTTGCTTCTATGGAGTTCCATGGTATTTGAATCCCACCTCCTCTTTGATCATTCATGATAGTGGACAAAAGAAATATGTCCCCGCTCATAATGATGACAAATTAAATGTACACAACTTTGACATGCTATGCATATGGAGAGAAAATATCAATTGGAAACCGATTTTGTATCGACATGTTGTTCTTCGCTACATCGTGAAATATGCATCAAAACTAGAAACAAAATTAGAAATTTATTGGAAAATGTTGTCATGTGTCTCCAGGCTGTCCACCCCAAAACACCTGTTGTTAATGTTGTCCGAATTTTTTAACATAAACAATTGTTGATAGGGACATCAACACACATAAAACATGCCACATGCTACAAAAACTTCCCCTTTCACTTTGTAGCCACTCATTTGTTTCCCTCAATGTTACTCAAACTATTTTTTGACACGTCTCTCATGGTCTAGGTTCCCCTTCCCAACACCACCCTTCATTGTAGCATACATGAATATACCTCCTTCGCTTGAAACACTAACTCTTCTTGAAGCTGCACATTCTTGGTCCTTCTCTACTCACTGAAAACATAATGAATGGAAACAAATAAATCCTTGCAATATTTTTCATTTCCTCCCTTCCTATTCCTCGATCCCTTCTCCTATTGATGCATCATACCCTTCTTTCTGCGGGAGTGAACTACTTCTATACTTCCCTTTCTGCACACTCCCATCAGACATAGGATCCACTAATTAATTAATCATTTCACATTGGGAACAAAAAAGGGATGCGTATGTTCCATGGCATGTTCATCAAGCCCCTGAAAACCCCCTTTCCCCTTGCTCTATCTACACCTCCACTAATGATATGCCTAACCCCCTTGAATCTGTAGACATCAATGAATGGAAATTCCTTTCTCAGCTACAACCTACAAACAACATGGAAATTGATGACATTTGACATGCTTGGACATTGCAACTTTGACTCTAATCACAATTGGGTCCATACTACCATCCCTATCCCTTTGCAAGAGATAACCATATGTTTCATAGACTTTAGTCGCTCATCCACCCAAATCCATTCTAACTCGTCTTGAGTTCCCCACTTGCTCACCTCACTATCACCCACCCAATAAGTTTCTTTCCCCATTGTCCTCACCCACTTTAGGACCACTTCCTCCATTCCTCCACTTAGAATGCTCATCCAAGGTATTGTTGGCACATGGAAGTCTCATTTAATTGTTTGCCTAAAAGATACATTTCTTGTTGAATCTCTTCCCAATTCAAGTCCATTTCTCTAACTCGCTCCAACAAGTGTTGTAGCGTTTAACATAAAAGCGCTTACAATCCATTCTTCCCTTCACATTCCTTTAGTGTCAATGCATCCTCTGGAGGGCCAACCACTTATGCATCTCCAAGAAAAACTTCATCACTTCAAATACATTTTAATCAATGAAATGAGCTTTATTAACCCTAAAATTCTTCCACACATAGATGATCGCTTAAGGGAGGTATTTCCTTCGTATCAAAATGTGCCTTTCGGCAATCAGTCTATCATACTTGTTGGTGATCTTGGGAAACTACCTCCTGTGAATGACATCCCCATGTATGTCAACACATCACTCAGAAATGCTCTTTGGCGCACCTTTGACATGGTTGTCACACTATCTACCATCTTTCATCAACAAGGGACGAACCCTCTTCAAATTGAATTCCGATAATTGCTCACGAATCTTAGAAATGCAATAGCAACAATCGAAGACTGGAACTTTCTCATGTCAAGGACAAATTCCTTTTTGTCAAAGGATGAGCAGCAGGAATTTGACAATGCAATCCACTTATATACAACTAACCTAGTTGTTGAATTTCATAACAAACAAATGCTCAAAAAATTGAACATGCCAATTGCACGATGCTACGCAGAGAAAAGGAACCACCATCCTACTGGTGCACACTAAGAATATGAACAGTTGGATGCAAAATTTCTTATTTGTAATGAACAACACATTTTCCTCACATGTAACTTGTGGGTTGAAGTAGGTCTTGTAAAAAAGCACTTGGAAAAGTAATTTCCATTTTCTATGCAGCTGGATCAAAACCCCCTCAATTACTATCCTTTGTTGTTGTTTACTTCTTCCAATACAAAGGCCCACCATGAGATGCCTTCAACCCATCTTATGCTCCACTTCCCCCAATAACGCGAGGGTCTCGCAGGCAAATTCCCCTTTGAAAGACATGGGGTTTGACAATACATAAATCACAAGGAATGACATTACCAAAGCCAATAGTGGACGTTGGGAACATAGAACGAGAAGGCTTAACATTCACTGTTATCTCCAGAGTTCGAACGTTGGCTGATCTTCACATCTCTCCAACATTTTCCTTCAGTCGCTACTCCCGCATGCAAGACAATGCTTACATCAAGCGTAGGCAGCAAGAGGAATCCATACTAGCATCAAAGTCTTTACATCCACTTGTATTCTCATCGCTACATCTAGCCCCTTTTGATTTCCTTTCAGTAAGAACACTTTGCATTCAATTCACAATAGTTTCTTTCTTTTACAAATAGTTGCTGCGAAACTAAGTTAAAATTCCATAATTTTTCCCTTTTCTACAAAAAAAATATTATGTGCATTCGTCTTTAGAAAGAACAAAAAGACAAACTTTACAAGTTTGCATTTCAGTGATTGATATGAGCATACTTTTACAACTTTGCTTCAAATCAAATAATTTCAAAAACATTTGACAGGGAAATAGAAACTAAAATATTTGTTCTCACTTACTACCAAATCTCTTTTCATCTCTCCAAGGAGTGACTTACCACAAAAGTTCTTAACGATTCTTCCTAACAACAAAAGGACTCAAAACCTACTTTGAAAAAACTTTCCAAACTGTTGTGGTAAAAAAATACAACACCCCCAACTTGACTTTATCGTTATCATATTGGAAATGGGGAACCCTATGTATTTGCAATTGCCTTTTGGATCATTTGTTATTTCACTTTTTCTTATCATGTCGTCCTGTTTTATTTTTCAATTTGAATTAATCTTATTTTTAAAGCTTCTTTTTTATTATTCATTAATTAGAACAAATGAAACAAATAGCCCCTGAGTATTGTCGTGCAACTTTAACCCTTTTAAATTGAACTAGCCCCTTTTGATCTCATTTCAGTAAGCATACTGTTAGGCCCCTATACTACTAGTGTAACCCCTTATTGTTATTAGTACAACCCCCTTATTATATTGTTGTACCCATGTAGTTCCCCATATTGTTATTATTGTGCCCATAAGAAAGCCCACTATTGTTATTATTGTGCCCTTAACATTACTATTTTATGTCGGCTCTGATTATATTATGACCCCTTAGACTCCTATATATAGAAAGGAGGTCTTGTCATTTGTATAATCCAAGAATTGTTTATTTGTGTAATGTAAAGGAGGTTTCCCCCTTGAAGGGGCTGAATTCTAAGGAGTTTATCTTTCTTTTCTATCTTTTTGTGAGCTGGTTTCATAATATTTGGTATCAGAGCTTTGGATTCTAGAATTTCATCTCAAACAAGTCATATGGAATTTTCGCTATAATATTTGTTCTACGAAGGTTCAGACTCTGAAATTAAAACCCATTTGAACCAAAATCTTGGTGAAGCTCGAGTCCAAATTTCAGATCTTGTCTCGCTATAGTTTCGAAGATATAATCTGAGACATTTAGGGTTTCTGCAGGCTCTCGAATTACATCCTAAATAGGCGAGCTTGGGAAAATCGTCATAAATTTCTATTTGAGCATCAAATTGAAATTTCGTAAGAAGATACAGGAAGAGGATGGACTGTAGATTTCTGTGTATCGGTTTCAGGTCCTAAGGTTGAAACAGTGACACATGGCACTTCATACAAGTTTGCTCTACTGAACAAGTCTATAATCGGGTCATCGTGGGAGATTTGACATAACTCTTCCTTACAGAATCCAATATTGATCAGAATTTCGGGGTTAGAAAGAGGGCTCAGAGGGCTACTACAAGACAAAATTTCAGAACTTGCAGATCTGAAATTACAGGGTTACAATCATTTCAAATTCGAGCTCCTAAAATCAAGAAAAAGTGAAATGAGGAAGGTTGATGGCAAGGATTCGGTAAATTGGATACTACAGGGGGAGAAATATTTTGATCTACATGACGTACCACTGTTACAAAAGGTACGTATTGCATCTAATTATTTAGAAACAGATCAATTTTTATGGTATAAAGGGATTTGTTTTCATAAACCACTTGTTACGTGGTCAATTTTCACGGAGGAAATGATAGCACATTATGAGGATATAAAGAGAAACACCTTCTTTAGCCTATTGATAAATCTCAAACAAAAGTGTTCAATGGTAGAGAACATTGAGGACTTTCAAAAATTGAATATAAGGGAAAATGATATTCCAGAAAAACAGAGGATTGATGTCTCCATAGGGACTTTAAAGGATAACATTCAACATGAGGTTCGTCATTGGGAACTTGATTCATTGGAGAGGGCAAGAAAAGTGCAAAGCAAAATTATGGCAACAAGGAAGTCTACCCCTCACAACTATAAATATGGAAGTATCATTTCTCCTATCCTTCCACAACCTACAAGGTTGACACCACAACAATTGGAAGAAAAAAGAGCAAAAATGCTTTGTTACAATTGTGATAAAAAATACTCTAAAGGTCATAAGTGTGTTGAGAAGAAATTATTTTACATAGATTATGAAGATGAAGAAGAAAAGGATCAAGAAACATCAAAAGAAGAGGATATACACCAAGAACCAACCCTAGAGAAAGAAGAAAAGAATCCGACATATCTTGTAAAGAATTGGAAAGAATTACTACTCCTCAAACTTTCAAGATAGAAGGACATATCAAGAAGAAAAAGGTTCAATAAGTGAAAGATCACATCGAGAAAGCAGAAATGAATCCAACCATATCTTGTAATGCGTTGGAAGGAATTACCACTCCTAAAACTATCAAGATAGAAGGACATATCGAGAAGAAAAATGTTCAAGAAGTGAAAGATCACATCGAGCATCAAGAAATGAATCGACCATATCTTGTAAAGAATTGGAAGAAATTACCACTCAAACTCTCAAGGTAGAAGGACATATCAAGAAGAAAAAGGTTCAAGCAGTGAAATATCACATCGAGCATCAACAACAAGTTCTCCAACTTTTAAAGGATAACGCCACTTTGGTGTAGAATCGAATGAAACAACAAGTACATCAACATCGCAGTGAAAAAAGTTTTGATGTAGGTGATTGGGTATTTTTATGACTACATCTCAAGCAAGCTATTTATGAGAAGGAAATGTTGGAAATACTACATGCACTTAAGAAACGACGACCTTAACCAATGGGAAGACACTTCAAGGTAAAAATGGATCATGATAGTCTTAAACGTTTTAGAACAAATATTATCTTTAGAAGAACATGAAAAATGGGTCACAAATATGTTGGGTTATGACTTTGACATCATCTACAGAAAAGGGAAGAAATTTTTTGTTGTAGATGCACTCTCAAGAAAGATGAGGATGTGGAAGCATTGTTTTGTGCTTATTTCTATTATCCAACCATATTGAATAAACGAAGAAAGGGATGAATGGAAAAGGACAAAGAAGTGTGGCCACTCATTCAAAAGTTGCAGAAGATCCCAATTCAAACAATATTGCTAGAACTTGAGAGGAAGGAAAAACATATTGGAACCTGGAGCAATCACAGAAACAAGAACCCGATAGCTACGAAATCGATCAATTTCAGAGTATCTCATCAAGTGGAAGAACTTACCCGCTGAATATTCCACATGGGAGGACAAAATTTTTATACAGAAGCATC
The DNA here is from genome assembly GCA_000404065.3 of Pinus taeda. Lineage (NCBI taxonomy): Eukaryota > Viridiplantae > Streptophyta > Pinopsida > Pinales > Pinaceae > Pinus > Pinus taeda. The sequence continues at coordinate 73,225 of APFE030354565.1, read as the reverse complement.
AAAAACTACTCAAGCATTGAGGACAACACATTTTGAAGGAGAGGGACATGTTAGGCCCCTATACTACTAGTGTAACCCCTTATTGTTATTAGTACAACCCCCTTATTATATTATTGTACCCATGTAGTCCCCATATTGTTATTATTGTGCCCCATAGAATCCCACTATTGTTATGATTGTGCCCTTACATTATTATTGTTATGTCGGCTCTGATTATATTATGACCCCTTAGACTCCTATATATAGAAAGGAGGTCTTGTCATTTCTATAACCCAAGAATTATTTATTTGTGTAATGTAAAGGAGGTTTCACCCTCAAAGAGGCTGAATTCTAAGGAATTTATCCTTTTTTTTTTTTTCTATCTTTTTGTGAGCTGGTTTCATAACACATACTTTCGATTCAATTTTAAAAGAGTTGCCTTTTTTTTTTACGAATAGTTGTTGCGAAACTTAATGAAAATTCCAAAAAGAATCCCCTTTCTAAAAAAAATATAATGTTCACTAGTGTTTAGAAAAAATTACGCAAATTTTATCAGTTCACATTTCGGTGATTTATGTGAGCATGGTTTTACAACTCGAATTCAAATCAAATACTTTCAAAATGCTTGACAACAAAGAAAAAAAACTCCTCTCACTAACTCGCAAATCTCTTTTCATCCTTAAAGGTGTTTGTTCCGATATGTGATTACCTTCGACCTTCGATATCGGAGAACTTGCGAGATTAGCATATCACAATATCACAGTGCAATCCTTTATTGCATATCAGAGAGCAAAGATTTTGAATCGTGTCACATAACAAAAACGTCAATAGGGAATCTTCGATTTGCTAAAGCGGAGTATAATATGCCATGTGGGCTCCTCCGATAGTGCTTATTATAATACGCCGAATTTTTTTAAAAGGGCTATCACTTATGCGTTTCAGAGTTTAGATATTTGCTTATTATTATAAAGAACCAATGTTATATGTATTAGAGTTTTAATATCAGAGATTTCTAAAATAATTCATCCAATGTCATAACTCTGATATAACTCTAATATCAAAAGGTTCCTCCCACCAATAGACTACAACCATTGTATGGATTTTCTGCCACGTCATTTTGACCAATCACGTGAGGGGAAATCTAGTTCCACCAATTAGAAGCCTCCCTTAATTAGGGTTTTTACCATCCAAAGGATAAGGTTATCCCAAACTTTCCTTTAAGTTCATAGTCTCACTCCTATGCACCGCAACAAGGCTTTCTCTCTAATTCTTTTCATGACTTGGCCAATGGACCTCGAATCTACATCGCGTAGTGTCTTAGACGAAGAGCTCTAGAACCTCCCTGGTTATAAGCTATGTTGTTGCAAAGGCTTCTTCGACCCAGTCTTGCCGACTATGTCTCTATCTCAGGAATCTAGTAGACTCCCAGACGTGCTTCACGGTTTGATGATGATACCTTTGGTTACTTAGGATGATCTACGACGTTATCCCTCCCAAGCTTGGGTGATATGTTCTCCAATGGATTCCTAGCTGACGAGTCTTCCCTTCCCACTGGGAGGGAATCCTACCCAAGGCGACTTAGGCGCTCCTGTGTCACTTACCTACCACTAGTTTGGTGTGGACTCCTGAGAGGTTCCTACCTCGCTTGCCACATGCCGATGGTAATAGACCCTATGTCGAGGCTACAAGTAGCTCCATGGCACTTGACGAAATCTTCAGGTGCCTCAACAACCATCCTGAGACACCAATAATAAGTATCTAGCCTGCTGAGAAGGCCAAGTTGAAGGTCATTTAGGAAAAGTTGGCGGCTTGTCTAATCCCAAGGGAAAACTCCCCTTGAGATAAATCCAATGCTTGTCATGCAATACAACAACTTGTAACTTGGAACACAAAAAGCATGCAAGCAGATAATACCCTAATATCCAACGAGTCTTTCATGTAATCTTCCTATTAATAAAAGGGTCTCAAAACCCACTATCTTTCAAGTTTGATCCAACCTCTCATGGCTCGACCGTGACATGTAATGAGTTCTGTCTCTTCCTTAATAAGTTATTAATCTTTGTTATCATGTGGTTTATTATAGCATGCAATTTGTTGTGCCTCTTAAGCATCACACATTTTATGTCTGCCTTCAACTTTTACACACACACACACACAAATATATATATAACTCATCCCCACAGGGATGTACCACATATGCAAACATAATCCATAATGTAGTCCTTCAATCCATAACCAATAGTGGAATCAGAGGTTTACTCATCGCAACATTCATTAGGGGAATTTTGAGGTCTAAAATGGGCATCCTAAGGAAATTATAAAATAATAGTGGAAATAATAAAATAAGATTAGATTACATCATCAAACTTTAGAGAGAAAAAAGAAAAAAACTATTTTTCAACTCGTATTATCAACTTATCTCCCTATGGTTTTACTCAAATTCGAGCTGAAACACTTGTTGAATGCATAATTTGATTCATCATCCAAAGAATACCATGATGGATACTTTTGATGGACCCTTCTACACGAAAAATGAGAAATACATGAAAAATGTAATTGCAATCACATTTTTTCATGTATTTATCATTTTTCGTGTAGCAGTGTCCGTTGAAAGTATGCAACATGGGTACTCCTTGGATGAGGAATTAAATTTTGCATCCAACGAGTACTCCCACTCGAAATTTGAATAAAACCTTAGGGAGATAAGTTGAAAATACGAGTTAAAAAAGTAGTTTTATTGTTTTATTATTTTTTAATCTTTTTACTTTTTTACTCCAAAAATGGTGAACCATCCCCCATGGTTGACATCATCATCTTGAATCTTATTGGTTCTTATAAAGTTTATTTTGGTTGTATATTTGTCTTAGGAGGCCCATTTTACACCTCAGAAATCCCCTAATGCAAAATGAGACAACACAAAACATTTGTGATATGGGTACCTCCGATGTGGAATAAATGCGATAACATAATTAACTCATTTTAATAACTGTATCAGGTCCATAATATTGGAGGTTTTGATATTGGAGATAATCGCAACATGCCGCATTTTGCAAACTTGCGCTATAATAAAGCTCTGATATGGTGGACACCAAATTACAATTAAACTCGTTTTAATATCAATTTCGCATCCATATTGTTGACCATTTTAGATGATGGCACATAACGAAAGTTCCAATAAACGGATGCGATGTTAGATTAAATCCAATCTTATAATTATATTAGGTCCGCAAGTGAATCGACGATTGGCGATTTGATATCGGAGGTTTCATTCAAAAGTCTCGATATCAAGACGAACGTGAAAGTCTTATTAATCAACGTTAATACACCATATCGGGTCTAGATATCGGAGATTGGAGCAAATCCAAGGTCGAAGATTATCGCATATCGCAACACACACCTTTAATAATATTGGTGGGATATGGATATCGGAGGAGGTGCTCTATTGAAAGTCAAAGATTGGGGGGGGGTTCAAGTGCTAACATATAACAAAAACATTGAATTATCAACTGCACATATATGATATCGTTGTTCATCTGTATATTTAACAGATTTCTATTAAAAACATCAATGGTGATACTGATTTAATCGCATGAAATGAACATATATGACAAACTTGAATTAAAACAATACTTCAGCTCAAAAACATAGCATCAACGTAAAGATAATAGTACCTGATACACATTCACTCTTCTCATAAGTAAAATCAGTGTGGTTCTTCTTTCTATTAAGACTTGTTTATAGCTACAGTAGTAAAAACCAAAATACTTCCCGCATAATTTCAGAACCCCCTTTCTTCATAAGAATGAAGGGGATTTAAAGTTGAAAATAAAAACTTAAATATAGAAAAGTCCATAAAATGTTGCACTGGTCCAAACAAACCACACTTAAAATAAAAGTACAAACTAATAGTATAGTCATGTTACAACAAGTTGATCAAGACTTGGACGAAGAATGCTTTGTCAATCGTTGTTGAAGTTCACATATATCTATCAACGACTTCAATTTAGGTGGATGTGCAGGCCTATGGGCATCCGTGTAGTGAATAACGCATCACTGAACGCTGGCAACACCTGATTGGTTGTATTTAGAAGATGCCTCAGCATCAACCATTGCCCATGTGGTTTGACTAGGAAATGCCAATGGCATTCCAAGTCAGTCTTTTATTGATATTTTATCCTCTCAATATTCTTCTTTGATGATTCTTGCCAATATTTTGTTAATATTTCAACATTTGGAAATGTATCTTCTGGACACTCCGAGATTAAATTTCCCTGCAATAGGCTATCGTTGATTGATTCAATCATGTTTCTAGATATGTCCCTAGCACTATAGATTTCTATCTTCACATTTTTAAGCCTTATCTCCCATTCTTGGAAGACAATCTCTTTTTGAGATTCTTCTATTTTGGGCAGATTTGCTAATCAACCCTCAGAGTTGTTCTACCAATCAATTAAATCGAAGATTTTCTCTTCAAATTCCTTGCTATATGTCCTCAGATCGGAAAATTGATTCACAAGTGCATCAACTTATTGGCACATCTCTTCGATAATGGTCAACTTTTGGAAAAATAGAACTTGCTGATGAGCAAGCAGGTTATCAACTCCCATGTTTCTTTCATGAATTCTGTCATCTCAAGATTAGCCTTTAGTTGCTCAATCTTGCGCTTTGGCTCTTGTATATAGGCATCCCAACTCTTCATGTCAAATTCATATTGAATCTTCAGCCCATCGAAACTGGTTTGCAATTGTGAAAATTGAGCTTGTCATTGATTCTTTGCTTTTCATTTTCTAAATTTTGTTCAAGGTGCCTTATTCTATCATTTTTCTCCCTTAGGAGTTGTTGCACTTCTGTGGCTTTGTCAATTGTTGCACTATCATAGGATCCTAGATATTGTGTTAGCCTCCCAAGATCTTTAGCAGGGGTCACTTGGGCATCTTTCCACAATACTTGAAAGGAGGTATTTGCAAGGACCAAAGCTTGCCTTTGTTCAGTCCTTCTCATCTTCCTCTGTCTACTGATTACTACTCTTTGTTTGGGACTATAAAATATGACCAGAGGAGGAATCTCCTCAATATTGAGAATGACCTTAGAGGTTGGAAAAACTGGGATAATTTCCATATCATCAGTGTCCATAGTTTCTTTAGAAGCATCAACATTGAACAAGGTCTTCTCAGTGATTACAAGAGTTTGAGCAATTTGTGTTTGTGACAAAATTTGTTTTATTTAGGGTAAATCTCTTTAAGAAACTGATCCCCAATCACATCTAGACATTCTTTTGTCATTACTGTTATCACTCTAAAAGTTCCCTAGGGTTGTCATGAAAGAAATAATATAGGTAACCACAAACCTACTTTTGAGATCAGGATCTAGCCTTCCTAATGCTCAGAGAGGGCTCTCTCTTAATGATTTAACTTTGTTGAGTTAATTGATTTTAGGCTAGTTATTTAAGCTTGGTTGGTTTTTGATTTAATTTGGTGGTGGAATCACTAATTTAGATGGATAGATAAGTGTCTTTTTACCATTGGGCCATGGAGTCCAAATGTCAAGAAAACAAACCTGAATCAAGTTCTAAAGATAGTGTTCACGGGGCAAGGTAACAGAGTAAATTCAGATCTTTTAGGCTGGATGGTGAAGTGGTTTTTCAATCGGGGTTAACGAGTAGCCAAGGATTCCTCAAACTGGATAATGAGGGAAATGAAAGAGGTCAATTGAAACTAAGGAAGAATTCCCTACTTTGGATATCAGAAGAAAAAATTAAAATGAATAACTGTTCAAGACAGAGTGTACTTAAACAAATTCTGAAGTAAAATTCCAGTTATTTCATTCAAATCATAAACACATGTATGTTTGTGAAATACTTAAGGAAATAACAATTTGACATATGAAAGATACTTCATTGAAGTGGCCCAAAACATGAATCCTATAAAGCAATGCCTTAATTACTCGGTCTAGTCTGCTGACTTGAAAATGTTTACAATAAACCCTTAGGTTTTCAGATCAATGTAAATATAGAAATGTTCAACAATCCACAATCTATACTTCGAATTATGAAGTATTTATAAAAAAAATAGTTACAAAAAAACTGTTTTAAGAATTGTTCAAGGAAAATAAATATCTTCACGCAAGAAGATAAAGACACCTAGGAAACTAAAAGGCTCGCTGTCCCTTCTTTTACTGATTTGCTTTTTTGTGCTTTGATCTTTTGCTGCTTTCTCTCCTTTGATGTTGCTCTTCGCTGGCTGTCCTTTTACTTTGCCTTTTGACTGATACTCTTTCATTTGATACTATTTGACTTAATTGATTTGCTGTTTTTCTTTCACAGCTCCGTATTCACTGTTTACCTTGCATTTTCACAATAAATCATTCAATTTTTCCCAAGTCTCTGTATCTGGTAATTTAATATTTACCATTCTTCTATAGAATTCATCAGCTTTTGTGTATTTTGCAATGGTGGGCTTGTTTACAAAAACATGTTTTACCTCATGCTAGAGGTAAAAGAGGTTCTCAAAAGTCTAGTAAAGGACCTTTCCTGTAGGCATCCCTTTCATAGAGGAATCGTTGGCTTGTTCCTTTGCCACTTCTCTGATTCTCTTATCATAGTATTCATGTGGCATTAACCTGTCATTAATTACCAGTGGATTAGGTAGACATTTCTGCCTTAAAACATCAAATTTCACCATGACCCTGCCTATTGCTTGCTCCATTGTATGGAATTTATCCTTAAGTTGTGTCATTAGGTTCCTCTTGGTGATTACCTTCTTCACTTCTAGTATGGTCCCAGTTCTGTCAGCTATTCCAAGTTCCTGCAGTTCATATTGGTTCTTTGAGTTAAGGAACTAGATTATTATTGAAGCTTCTTCTGGCATATTTCCAAGTTCATCCCTAACCCTTTGAATTGTTGCACCAGCCTCTTTTACCAAATCATTCTACTCAAATTCACCTGTATAGATGGCCAAATATCATTCACTGAGTCAATGATATTGGCCCATAAAAGTTGTTTTGCTTGGGCTAGTGACTCATTGAGTGTCAATTCCTTTTCTAAGTTCTGTAATCTTTCATTCAACCTGTTTGTCTTGTAAACTTCATTCTTATGCATAATTTGAGCCAGTTTCTTCTCATCCTCTAAGAATTTCATTTGTTCCTTAAGTCTATTTATTTTAGTGGTCTGGATGGAAATATACTCCATGGATTTGACCAGTTTAGCTGCTTCATCACTAGGATGAGTTGCTGCTATTGTTGAACCTGTTGCTGATGTAGTTGTTGTTGCAGTTGGAAGTGTTGTAGCTAGTGGAGCTGCTGGGGCCAATGAAGCTACCAAAGTAGAAGGAACTGCTGTAGTGACTATAAGGATAGCAGTAGTTGTAGCTGTCTCAACGCTGGCCTATTTCAACTGTATTAAATTGTCCAATTCATTCTCCATTTCTTTTAACTAAGCATTTAGCTGGAGAATGAGATCCATCATTTCATCTGTCTGGCTTTGGCTTTCTAGAACCTCCTTGGTCTGTGGATGTTCAGAAGGAGGAAACTTCAGTTGCCTCTTTAGTGCAGTGATGTCTTCATTTTTCTTTTTTATGAGCTTTTCTGTAGCCTTGATGTCATTTGGATTGTAGCCTATCTCAATAACCAAGTCTCCCAGTGACTTGATTCTGTTATCTTTTGCCTGTGAGGATGCTTTCTCTAGCTTAAACTGTGCTGTGATGTTGTCTAGAGAATTTTGAAGTTTCTAAACACTCATGGACTTGATGGTCATCGTTGAGTAGATCATCTCTACTGTCTACTTATGAAATTCAATTTGATCAATAGGGTGAACATCCCTAGCCAAAAATTCAAATTATGCTTTCCTGTAGTCTCCTAATGACTTAGGCTGCTAGACTGTAGGCTGCAAAAAGGTCATTTGCAGTTTACCACTTTTAATGTCAAAAGCTGACATTAGCCTATTCTGATTGCTAGGAGTCCGTTTGAAATACTGGGCATATGTTTCAGCTTTTAATGCCTCATTTCTTAATTTGATATCTTTATACTTCTCCTTTATTTATTTTTCCTTGTCCACTAGTTTGCTTGATGATGAGACCTCTATGCTAAGCTGCTTCTGAATACTCTGGTATTAGAGGTGGAAGGTTGATGAGTTTCCTCTGAAACTAATGGAGCTATGCTCTCTCTAACCCCTGCATTTGTATCCATGATTTGAAGAGTTTTAACTGTTTCAACTATATATTCTTGCTCTTCTTGCTCATTTACATGATTTAGCTTGGGCTTCTACCTGTACATGATTTCAACTCTGTCATGTGTTGTATCTATGCTTGAGCAAGAACCCTCTTCCCTGGTCCTTTTTGTACTTTTGTCCTGCAGGGCTGGAGTATGTAGAATGGAACTAGTATCCATCTGTTTCTCCATATATATCAAGGTGTTTTCTAACCATTCTGACTGGTTGGCATATTTTTCAATGTCTACCCTGAACTCATGCATAAAAGGGCTCAATTTGAATTTGAACCTTAGTTTGTTTATGACTCCTAAAGGGTCATACTGCCATTTGAAACTACTACTGAACTTCATTTCTTGTAAACACCTCTTTGCTTATTCTCTAGCCTCCCTATTATTACAGATAAAAGGACCCCGCTAGTTTTTTTTTTTTGGTTTATCTTGAATTGCATTTTCTTCCTAGCTGACAAAAAATTTACATCATCTAAATTTATAATATGCCTTATATTCTAATGCAAATATCCTCATGGGAAGATATTTGGGCAGCTTATAGGGAGTGAGTTGGCAGTGGTCCTCGTATAGATACCAGTCTCCTATTCTACTGTTCTTAGACAACTGCAAAACTCTTTTTATCTCATCACTGATCCTAGGTTGATTGCCACTGGTTCATATTTACAACTGGATGCACAAAGGAATCAATGAACTCTTTGTAACTGAAAACAATGGAATACTTTTGGATTAAGGGTGTCCAAAAGATGACTGGTTTGGGATGGCCCTTAGTGTCCAACTTTTGGATGTTGACTGGAAACTTGTCTGATTAGAAATATAGGAACATGTGAAACAATACAGAAGAGTATTTGAATAATCTTTCATTTGGAAATTTGATCAATTGATTATGTATTCTGTCTGCCAAGAATTAGGCAAAATTGAAAATTGCAGCTGGAGGCTTGCCTGGGAAAAAAATAGAGAGGAAAGCAAGTATAGGCTCATCTACATGCTCATCTGTGGTGTATCCTAGAATATAAGAGAGCATGGTTACAATTTGTCTAGCCCTCTTAGAGAAAATGGTGGCAGTGTATGGAGGACTGTCTATAGGAGTATGAGACTCTTCTAAGATGAAAGTATGAAAGATTTGAGTCCTCTTGGGAAGGTCTAGCTTCAAGTAGAGTTTAAGTAGGTTTTCAATGGAAAATGGGATTTAATTTGGGTTTGGCTGGATCTGCAGCATTTGGTTCATTGAATCTGCAGTGATTATAAACAAAATATGCTGATTGGGAGAGACTATGGCTCTTTGGCTTGGGATATAACGGTTTTGGCATAGACAAATGATTTCAGGGAACTGGTATACCTATGGGAACAAGTATTTGGGAAAATTTGATTCCCATAGATGAATGCCATCATTTTGGTTCATGAATTTGTCTTCACTCCAGCAGTGGAGTTTCAATAGATGGCTAGGGGAAGCCGTGTCTTTAATTTGGAAATCTCTATCAACGAATGGGAGGTGGTCAACATCTAGGTGAGGGGTTTGCAGGGGTTTCTCATTTAGAATGCTTTGGGAAGCCATAATTTGGTTTATTCTATTGAATTACTCTTTCTCTGGCTTTAGGAGTAGGGTTAAGAGCTCTAGAACAGTGGGAAGGGTTAATACAATGTGCGGAAAAGGGCTTTTGAATGCACAATGGGTTTCTTTTAGCTTGGCACAGTTTTTTAATTAATTCAATTAATTAACCTTTTATTAATTACTGTGCAAAGCTTAAGTAGAGGGAGGCTCTGGTTCTTTCAAGAATACCTGGAAAAACGATGATTAGGTGCGCAGATAGGGTTCTGTGGTAGTAGTGGAGGTTTCTGAAAGTTGAATGGTCTTTCTGTTGCTTCAAGTCGGAGTCTACAACATGTTCTAGTTGCAAATGGACTAAATGGTTGAACATAGTTCTCGGGGGTTAAAATTGGTTGACGGAGGCTCTTTGCAATGAAATACCAATGAAAAGAGTGAAAAGGGGGATTTTTTTGGTTTTTAACGAACAATGGTTAAATTTGGGCGCAGGATTAATAAATGAACAATGGGTGGTTTGCTTTTACGCGGGGAGACAGTTTTATGACATATCGCATCACTTTTGAGTGGAGGGCGGTATTTTTTGAGAGCACGCGATATAACGTGGGGTTTCCACGTAGCAAAAGAATGCTTGGGAAAACCGCGAATCTCGTGTGCTTTTGAGAATTTAATTGTCAGACGATGGGAGCATGCAATATGGATATGGGCCATCGGATATGGGAGTGGTTGATTGAAGGGCTATCGCGTGGCGGAGTTGCAAGGGCTGAGTTGGGGTGTGGTTGGCGGGACCCGGGGATAAATAATGCGGCGGTTTAGATATATTCAAAGTTTTAATGAGGGTCGAGAATTATAAAGTGGGGGGTTAAATACATAAAGCAGGACTATAGGTTTAGGAAATAACTTAGGATAAGGTGTTTTTGGTGGATTTTTAGGGAAAAAAGGAAATTAAGAAGGGGAAAATGATTTTTAAAGGGTAATGTTTAGGGAAAAGTGTGAAATTAAGGTGAAAAAGGGTTAAAATGAAGGGAAAGGGTTTTTACAATGGGAAATGAAGAGGGAAGGGTCAAAATAAAGGGAAAGGGTTTTTTAACAACAGGAATGTGTTAGAATAAGAGGAAATGAAAGGGAAGGGTCCATTGGAATCAAGAAGGGGAAATTAGTGAATGAGCTTTAGTATTTAGGGCTAAAATCATATAAAACGTTTTAGGGTAAATACCCCAAGTAATACACAATTTTTGTGAATGTCCTCTTTCCTTTGATAGTTCCTCCTGCACATGAAACATAGGATTTAAGCACGATGAAGGTGCATTTGAGCTAGCAACCTTGTGTATTTCAACACCTCTTTTACATACCCTTTATTTACCTTAGCATTTTGTCTTCATTTATTGGGTGCATTTGAACTTGCTGACCCTTGATTTCTTTTTCTTTGATAAGAAAACTATCTAATTATAACCTTATAACTTCCAAGGGCTCATATTAAACTTATGAGCTCCTTATTATTCTTTACCTAACTACTGATCTACCAAGATTAAACAGTTTGGCTAGATCTTTATTTCTCTATCTATCAGCATGAATGAATCAAGATTAAACTATTTGACCATCATGGATTGTGGCATTTTTGACAAGCTGCACACAATCTTATTTTTGCAAAGCATAGCAACAGTAGTGACATTTGAATTTGCATCACTTTCAGGATCTATTTTTTATCTCTTTTTGGCGGGGTTCAAATTTTATTTTCTTTTTTTATCCTTTTCTTTTAGTCCTTTGATTTTTCTTTTAGGACTTACCCTCTTTACATTTTTTATTTTTAATATAGGAAATTTTTTTGCAGAAAGCAAAAGTGTGCACAATATTACAAAACTAATCTTAGCCAATTCAAAATTATGAATCCTATTATTATAGGACCCTAACAGTTACCTTCTCTGCATTTGATTCACTAGCTACCGATGTTTCAGTTACATGAACTGCATCTTGACTCTGAGATGCGCTTGTTCCTGTGTCTTGTTTTGTGTTCTGCTAATTTAGATTCAGAATTTCACTAGGAAAATGAGAAATCCTTTTAACCATGTATTGTTGAAACCGCACTAATTCCTCGTCGCTGAACCTTATATTGCTGAAACTGCACTAATTCCTCAGGACTGAACCATGTATTGCTGAAACTACACTAATTCCTCGGGGATGAACCATGTTGTTGCTTATTTTTCAACGTCTGCATAATTTGAGGCCGATTGAAATAAATCATCAAATTTATTAGGCTCTTTTGTAAACTGCCTAATCTTTCCATTTGTTGTAATTTTTTTGGCACTATCAATCAGATCATACTATTGATTTGGAATGGTTGGAAAGTTCATCAGTTGGATTTCATTCACCTCCCTAGTAGCATTTTTGAAATTCTCTAAAAAAAGAATCCATAGAGAAATAGAAAAACACGTCACATTGTCTTCTTGCTTTCTTTCATGACCTTAGACAGGCCATTTCCCACTATCTAGTAGGCTATTTCCCGGACTAGGAGCTTATCGGGGGCATACAGGGGCAACACATGAGGTTGTGCAAGGCTGCCAAAAAATCAAACAAAGGTAAATGATTCCTCCCCAAACCATCTTCCAACTGATAAGAGGTTAATGTTGCCTTCAACGAAGATTCTAGGGCACTTCTCATTGAAAAAAAACTGGTAAATAGGAAGGACGACACCATGGCTAATGTTGTAAAAATGGGGTCAATATTTTGACTCCCATAGAATATTATGGTAAATGTGAATAGGCAAAGGGTCTTCAATAGTCCATTTCCATCCCATGAATCGAAAATCTGAAGTGAAACAAATAGAATCCATAATGTAGGCACTCATGTAGAATGGGACAAAAATAGTTTCATAAAAATTATGCTTCTTCCTATATTCTAGGATTTCGTTGCTTAAGTTATTGGACATAATAGGTTCCCATTCCATTACATAACTATCAGAGACAACTTAAATCAGGGGTACCCATTGGCCTGAAAACTTCTGGGTATTGGCATAGCCAAACAATATACACATCATTGCATCAGCATAACAATAGGATGCATTAATAAAGGCTATAACATACATACCCTTGTCCTCTCGCTTATGTTTTCTTAGGTCTCTTCTCCATCCTTGAATGACCTCATATTGGTGTTCATTTTCCTACATGAACTTCTCAATGAAGTCTTTATCATATTTCTTTTGAGCTGGTGGGAGATGGTACATTGCAAACAAATCTTTTCCAATGAAAGAGCCAATGACCGTCTGTCTCTTGGTCATGAAGTTCCTATCTGCGATGTTCATATGATCAATGACCCATCTAACCATATCCATATAAGGCAAGATGCTTGTCCAAGTGCCAATTCTATGGAGAAACGAATTGGCCACATCACTGTAAGTAGTTTCTGAAACAAGAACCTTATCCTCTGCTGTGACTATTCTTCATGTGACTTTTCATTAGGGGAATTTTCAGGTCTAAAATGGGCCTCCTAAGAAAAACATACAACCAAAATAAACTTTATAAGAACCAATAGGATTCAAGATGATGATGTCAACCATGGGGGATGACTCACCATTTTGGAGTAAAAAAGTAAAAATATTAAAAATAATAAAATAATAAAACTACTTTTTCAACTTATCTCCTTAAGGTTTTACTCAAATTTCGAGTGGGAGTACTCGTTGGATGCAAAATTTAATTCATCATCCAAGGATTACCCATGTTGCATACTTCTAATGAACCTTTCTACATGAAAAATGAGAAATACATGAAAAAACATGATTACAATCACATTTTTCATATATTTCTTATTTTTCGTGTAGTAGGGTCCATCGAAAGTATGCAACATGGGTACTCCTTGGATGAGGAATCAAATTTTGCATCCAACGAGTGTTTCTACTTGAAATTTGAGTAAACCCATAGGGGGATAAGTTGAAAATATAGTTTTTTCTTTTTTCCCTCTAAAATTTAATGATGTAATCTAATATTATTTTATTATTCCCACTATTATTTTATAATTTCCTTAGGAGGCCCACCTTAGACCTCAAAATTCCCCTAATGGGCCCTTCATCTTCAAATGATTATACATGGCCTCCCAGCTAGCGACCCAAGTGTCAGGGGTGCATGTCGTGTTAGAAAATAGCTCCGGCATTTTTGTGACCTCAAGAGGAGGAGAAACTAGTTGTTGTTGAACAAGAATTTTCCTTCTGGGTTTAGCGGTTGGGACATTTCTCACAAATTCTGTTTATCAGGACTAGTCTGCGAGGAAAAAACACAAGAATGACCAACACCTACAATTAGAGAAAATGACCAATTATGCATGAATCCAATACTTTTATGAGCGAAAGCTTTGGGAATTGTTAGTATTAATGAAAGCGTTTAAGATATCGAAAACCATAAACTGCATTTTGCCATTAATTGATAGAACGTGCATCCACATGACCTTCGATACATGCCAGCTTCACAAAAGATTTTTATTGGAGAAATTAGATGGTTGTCCTACCAAAACTTGTGATTTCGTCTATCTCTGGACCCAATTAATTTTATCAGAATGTCTTTAATATAAAATCACATCCCCCTTCAACGCAGCTTTTGGAATGAAACCTTCACTTAGATTCTTCGATCTTCGATTGCGATGTCTTACGGACCCCGATTACCTTTATTATAGTGGCTTCAATGTAATATTGTACACAGCTGCTTTACCAAATATTTTTATTGGAGAAATCAGATGGTTGTCTTAGCAAAACTTATGATCTCTTCTATCTCTGAACCTAATTAATTTTATTAGAACATCTTTAATATAAAATCGCATCTGCCCTTCATCACAGCTTTTGGAATGAAACCTTCGCTTACATCCGCCGATCTCCGATTGCAATATGCCAATAGCCCTTGATTCCTTTGAACTCTTTGTGACCGCCGTGCTAGCCCCCAAATCGGAGCCCTCTCTATTAGTCATTTCCAATCGGAGGTGTAACCTTGGTGCACGACATGTCAATTTTCCGATTGCCAATTGTCGATTGTCGATCACCTTCTACGTTTGGCCCTTGGTCCTTTATCTCTTCACGTGATCACAATTTAGCCCCCATATCAGTTCCCTTCAATCAGAGGTTATCAATTGGAGGTTTCACTTCGATGCACAATATGCCTCAACCTCTGATCATTGATTTCCCATAAATGACGCCATCACTGCCACATATCTGCTACCTGTCACCTTGTGAGTAACTGTCGAATCTGCCTGCCACATATCAACTGTGTTGGCACTCTGTGATGATGTCAGCCTCTGCGTGTCACTTCTCGCAACCAATTACTAGCTGCCATGCATCCCTTAACGCATCGAGTCACTATTTTCCACGTGTCTCTTATTGGATCCAATGTTTTTCTACCACGCGTCCCTTTGAGAGGAGAGAGAAAAGGCTCCAACTTCTTTGGTTTTGCAGACAAATACTTTGTTAATTTTTGATAGCCCATCCCAACACATCAACACTAGCAACCCATTCCTGACGATTTCATCGCATATCGCAATTCGCATATTGACATTTTTGAAATGTGGTCACTCTGCCTCAACTCCAAAGATAAAGTACATAGCTTGGATCCCCAACTACCGACTGTCGATATCATAGGATCTATGACTGCCGATATCAACTTTCATATAGTGTCACCTCTAATAATCGTCAATCGTCGATATCATAAGTGGATGCGATTTGTTTTTTTATAATGTTTTCGTGTGATTTCATCTCTGTTGTGTCACAACTTTCCAATATCGCATATTTGTGACAACTGTCATGTTAAAACCTCTGATACCTAATAAGCTCTCTTTTTGGCTCAAATATGGATGAACTTAGGGTCAGCATGTCCTATCAGCATTGCTTTGCGCCTCTTAGTACCAATTGTTGGCATTATGATACATATTTGGCTCTATGACACAGGTGGTGTCCTTGATGGCAACTCACACAGATGACAGATCATAGTTCAGGCTCACAGAATGAAGAAAGAGAGGTATACATAGGTTCCCTATTAACCAAGATGCGTGTACACATGGCTTCATAGAACAAAAGGCGCGTATAGCATACACACGCACTTTCACAGAAGGAAAGGAGCGTACATGTTGGAAAACTTAGTTTTGGTCCGTGGTATTTGGTCCATGGTTTTTTTATCCATGGTATTGGTCCAAGGTATCCTGCCTGAAGTGTTGACCCCAGGTATTTGGTCCAAGGTATTGATTCTAAGTGGTTTTGGACCATGGTATTGAGTAAGGCCTAAGACTATAAAAGGAGGAGAAGATCATTAGGCAAAGTAACTCATGAATTGAATATCTAATGAAGAGCAAGATCTAGAATACAGTTTATTGGGTTATGGTGCACAGCTGGATCTGAATCAAGGATGAACCTGTGCACTTAATGAAGGATAAGTTCCATTGATGGGTCAAGATCTTAAGGTTTGAAGAGAAATATCTTTGCGCATGTTGTAATCTATAAATATGATGATCTGGGTATAACTGATGTATGGAATTGTTGTAAAGTTTAAGTCATCATTTACAAATCTGTATGCAGGTTCACTTTAGCAGAGGCGCGTATACACGCTAGTTCTGCATATCAAAACAATGTATACGCAGGTTCGCCTTGAGAAAATGACGTATGTACGCAGGTTCGACTCATTGAAGTAGCGTATACCTCATAAAATATGCTTTAACTACTTCTGCTTGTTGTTGCTGTGTTTTAGGTTCTAGATTGGGTTCTGGTTACTGTTATTGTATTTTGGTTACATCATTCTGAGAAGTGATTGATTGATTCAGTTTTGGTTGGTGCAAAGGAGATTGATTGATGTAGATATATTTGATGGATCCAGTCCGAAAATTTATGAAACGTGGTCCCTAGAAGAAAAGAGAAGGTTGTAGCCTTCTGTAGGCCAGCACCTACGTACTAGTAAACGCATCAGCTAGTACAAGAGCTAGGGGATTGTAGCTCCCATCCAGGAGAAGCTGGAGAACGAGAGAAGGTTGTAGCCTTTTGCAGGTAGAAGCTTGCGTACTGGTATAAGACTGCACTAGTACAAAAATTGTAAAAATAAGTTTCTTATTAAAGGAATATAGAGACGATTGCAACAGGTGGTTTTCACCCACATTAGGTTTCCACCTTATATCTTGTGTTCATGTGTGTGATTGTCTGTTCTGTTTTTACTGCACCTGGTTATTGTTTATATGGTTCTGATGCACAGATTAAAGATCAACATATGATGAATTAATTAAGTTATAAGTTTGAAGGGTATATGCTAGTTGCCTTAAATACAATTGTGTATACACGCAAGTTTGATTAACTGAAGTAGCATATATAAATCTGATTCACCCCCCCACACCCCTCTTAGTATTATTTCCAACAATTGGAATCAGAGCAGGTCCTTCAGAAGAAGCTTGATCGCTTGAAGGAAAGATCTATTATCATGAGTAACTACGAAAGAGAGGGATCCATTAGACCACCAATCTTTGATGGGAGCAACTTCGTTTATTGGGAGGTAAGAACCACAACCTATCTTCAATCTCTTGGAACAGATGTCTGGGAAATTGTGGAAGGAGGATATACATTCCATCAACGATTCCTATAGATACGGCAAGTAAAAAGCAATATGAAACCAATGCCAAAGCTGTCAATACATTATTGGGGAGTCTGTCACAATCAGAATTTGTCAAGGTTAAGCAGCTCAAAACTGCCAAAGAAATATGGGACAAGATCATTCTAAGCTATGAAGGAGACAATCAGGTAAAACGTGCAAAACTACAATCTCTCGGAATTCAATATGAAACTCTCAAAATGCACAATGATGAAAGTATAGCTAATTACTTCTTACGTATAGATGAGTTTGTTAATTGCATGAAGAATTTGCGTGAAGAGATAAAAGAAGTTATTTTAGTTGAAAATGTTTTAAGATCCTTGTCTATTAAGTTTGAATCAAAATTTTCTACCATAGGAGAAAAGCAGGATCTTCAGAGTATCACTATGACACAGCTGCACAAAATCTTATCTGCTTTCGAAATGAGAAAAGGAGGTCCATTAGACATGAGAGAAGTTGCATTCAAAGCTTCAGGAAGAGAAGAACTCAATGAATCAGGACATATTTCAGAAGAAGAGGAAGAAGCAAACTTTGTCAAGAACCTTCAACGGGGTTCTGGAAGATTTAGAGGCAAACTACCTTTTAAATGTTTTGCTTGTGGAAGAGTCGGTCACTGTGCTGCCAAATGTACTCATAAATATAAGCTTGATAAAGGTAAGGAATAAGCAAAATGGAATAGAAAACAAAGTGTAAGTAAGAAGAGCTACTATACACATGAAGATAGCTATGGTTTATCAAATAGTGATGAAGATAATAATGACTATGGACTTCTAATGGATTTTGAAGATGATGATTTCTTGGATGCTTTAGATGAAGATAATCTTTATGAAGAAATATCTAAACTCAAAATCTATTTAGAAGAAAAGAATATGATTATAGATACTCTGACATTCCAACTTGATGAAAGAGAAAAACACAATGAAAAACTAGAATGTGAAATTGTGGGTCTAAGGAAAGATATTGAGAAAACAAAAACTCTCAATCTCATATTTGCTAAAGAATCAAAAACTTTAGATGAAATTATCAAAGTGTAGCATTCTCCTCTGATAAAGACAAGTCTTGGATATACTGAAGAAGCATCTCAAGCACAGAAGCCGTCAACCTCCACTAAAAGCTATCTTGATGCAGCAAAGAGCAGTGAACAATTTGACAATCGTTAGCAAAGGCATAAAATAGTTCACCAAGTAAATCAGGTTCAATCTACTTCAAGGATGAACAGAAGTTACAACCAACCTCAAGTAAATCATACTCAGTTTGCTTCAAGAATGAATGTCATTGGAAACTACAATCACCAGGTTAGTAGATTTGATAATCGCAGGAACTTCTTTAATGGCCAATGTTTTTCATGTCATAACTTTGGACACAAAGCTGCTCAATATGTTGCCTACAAGACCATCATGATTAGAGAAGCACGGAATCAAAGGAATGTGACAGGGATCATGAAAAGGACCTACAATAATTTTTCGCTTCTTGAAAATGAAATAGAATGCTCTATCTGTAACAACTTCGGTCATGAAGATTCCGAATGCAGGAGTAAATTTCGAGAAACATCTCAGAAGGAGCAAACTTCCTTGAGTCCCAAAATATGGAGAAATAAAGAACAACAAATAGAAAGATGCGATATTGCATTGTATGTAGAAGGACAAGAAAATTAGTGGTACATCGATAGTGGATGCTCGAAACACATGACAGGTGATAAAGAAAAACTTCAGTCATACAATGCCTTAGAAAAGGAAAAGAAGGTCTCATTTGGAAATGACACTCTTGTTATCATAAAAGGTAAAGGTTATGTTATCTTAAAAGAAAAGGTTAAAGCTGAGAATGTTATGTATGTTGATGGTCTAAAGCATAACCTATTGAGTGTCAGTCAAATTGTGATCAAGGAAATGAAGTAGTATTTCGATCAAATGGATGTGTTGTTCGTGAGCTTGATACAGGTGAAACCGTGATCAAAGGCATAAGAACTCCAAACAACTTATACATACTCAAAGGAGGACAACAACAATGCTATCTAAGCAAAAATGATGAACACTGGCTATGGCATAGAAGATTGGGGCATCTAAGCTTCCCACAAATAAGGAAAGCATGCAAATTCTAGGTCGTTCGTGATCTTCTTGATATCATCATTATACAATATGCAAATCATGTCAATTTGGTAAGCAAACTAGAGCACATTTCCCGAGAAGGAAGGATAAGCTAGTAAGCCTCTTGAACTTGTTCATACCGATTTATGTAGCCCATCAAGGAAAAAGTCACCTCGTGGAGAAGAATACTTTATATTGTTCATTGACAATTTTGTTAGAATGTGTTGGATGGGACTTCTAAAGCATAAAGATGAAGCATTTTAAAAGTTCAAAGCTTTCAAAGCTTTGGTTGAAAATGAATCAGATCACAAAATCAAATGCCTTAGATCTAATCGAGGAGGGGAATTTACCTCGGATGAATTCTTCGAATTTTGTGAGGAACATGGAATAAAAAGAGAATTCTCCACCATAAGGACTCCTCAGCAAAATGGAGTTGTAGAAAGGATGAACAAAACTGTTCAATAAATGGCTCGTGCCATGCTAGATGAGTCTGGAACTCTTGCAACCTTCTGGGGTGAAGCTACATTTGTTGTCATCACTATACTCAAAAAAGCAAATGTTTGGGTAAACAACACTCAAACTCCACATGAACTTTGGTGTGGTAAGACTCCTACTGTAAAATACTTCAAAGTTTTTGGAAGCAAATGTTACATCAAAAGCACTGATGAAAAACTTGGCAAGTTTGAACCTAGAGCAGATGAAGGCATTCTCCTTGGTTACTCTTCCCGAAGTAAAGGATATAAGTGTTATAATAAAAGACTTGGGAAAATTATTGAAAGTATTGATGTTGTGGTTGATGAAGCAGGAAAAAATCCAAAGCAGGTAAAAACCGAAGAGTGTGAAGAAGATGAGGATTATCCTTCCACATCAAATCAGACTAATTCTTAAGAACAAGAAACCAATGAAGCACCAGAATAACAGATAACGGTAGAAGAAAAGACTCCATCCAGGTATGTTCAAAAAGATCATCTAGAGACTCAAATTTTGGGATAGAAAGAGGCAGGGGTGCAGACAAGAAGAACTATTATAGAAGCTTCAAGCTATCTAGCATTGCTTTCCTCCATAGAACCTCAAAATGTAAATGAAGCATGCACAGATGAATGTTGGGTCAAGGCCATGAATGAAGAACTTGAGCAAATTGAAAAGAATAATACTTTAGAATTAGTTCTTAGACCTCCTGATAAGAATATCATAGGAACCAAATGGATATTTAAAAACAAGCTAAATGAAAATGGTGAAGTTATCAGAAACAAGGCCAAACTTGTTTGTAAAGGATACGCTCAATAAGAAGGTATAGATTTTGAAGAAACTTTTGCACCTGTTGCTAGACTTGAAGCCATAAGAATGTTCCTTGCTCTTTCTAGCTTTCAGAAATTCAAAGTATACCAAATGGATGTAAAATCTGCATTTCTTAATGGAGACTTAGAAGAAGTATATATTGAGCAACCAGACGGATTCATCCTTGGAAATGATCCAAAACTTGTATGCCGACTCAGAAAGGCTCTCTATGGTCTAAAAAAAGATCTAAGGGCCTAGTATTACCGTTTTGACAAATACCTCCATCAACAAGGTTTTTCAAAAGGATCAGCTGATAGCAATCTATATACAAAGATTGATAATGATAAATTGCTAAGACTTGTAGTATATGTTGATGATATCATTTTTGGTAGCAATGAAGAAGCCATGAGTCAAAACTTTGTTTTGGTAATGCAACAAGAATTTGAAATGTCCCTGCTTGGTGAGCTCACATATTTTCTCGACCTACAAGTTCAAGAAAATAAAGATGGTATTTTTCTATCACAAACCAAGTATTTCAAGAAGATCTTGAAAAAATACGGCATGGAATATTCTAAACCAGTATGTACCCCCATAGTAACAGGATGCAATCTCAGCTCAAATGATGAATCAGCAGCAGTACATCAACCAACCTACAGATCCATGATTGGCAGTTTGCTTTATCTAACAGGTACCCGACCAGACATCATGCATGCAATGGGAATAGTTGGAAGATTCCAAGCAAATCCAAAGGAATCACACCTTCAAGCAGTCAAAA
>APFE030354565.1:37119-50893 GCA_000404065.3 Pinus taeda | reverse complement strand
ATGCAAACATTGCAAGACATTCAGATCACATGTACTCCACCCATCTCCATTCTATGTGATAATACAAGTGTAATCAGTGTTTCAAAGAATCTAGTCATGCATTACAAGACCAAGCACATACCCATCAAATATCATTTTCTACGTGAACAAGTGCTTGAACAAAAGGTCAAATTGGAGTATGTTCCCTCCAAGGAACAGGTTGTCGATATATTCACCAAACCACTGCCCAAAGAGACATTTGAATATCTCAGACAGAAGTTGGGAGTAGTCGATGCATAATATTGCTGCTAAAACTTATCTATTTTAGAGAAAAGTGGTTGTACGCGAGTTTCATGAAGCATATCTGTGTACATACGCTGGTTGTTGTGGATACAATCGAGTATATGTTGGTTTGAAGAAAAACAGTGGATGAAAGGAGTCTGATATGGGTCCGACTGTGATCATCTAGCACATGTTCAGGGGGAGCATATACTTATAGTAATGCATTGTTGGCATTATCTTAGAAGATCTTGGTACAAATTCATAGTTGTTTTTGATTTAGGTGGAACATGTTCAAGGGGAGATCATGGTTGCTGGTTTGGATGGTGATTGACAGATGCTGCTAATGATAATTACTGATAGCTATCATAGTCTTGTTTTAAGATATTTGGTCTCTATGTCATGTATATCTTTTATTTTCAAGGTCATGAAACGACCTATTTTGTTTCCCGACTATGCATGGGATGGATATGTAATGTTCATGTTATGACATGTATAAACATTTGGTATATACCCACTTGGTCGGGTGGATGAGTCAAACATGGTAAATCCCCACTTGGTAGGGAGATGGATGTATGTATGAGTCATTAGTGATAGGAAGGTCCTTTATGATGTATGTATAGAGTCATCCTTTTGTAAACCTTGCTTATATTCAAGGGGAGCATGGAAAACACACCTCAGCATATTAGAGAATTCAACATGTACTCAGGGGGAGCATAACCCTTTGCCCTTGATGATAAAGGGGGAGAGTGACTTGGGGTTGCCATTAAGTCCAAAGGGGGAGATTGTTGGCATTATGATACAGATTTGGCTCTATGACACAGATGTTGTCCTTGATGGCAACTCACACAGATGACAGATCACAGTTCAGGCTGACAGAATGAAGAAAGAGAGGTATACGCAGGTTCCCCATTGACCAAGCCGCGTGTACACGCGGGTTTGCAGACCAAAAGGCGTGTATAGCGTACACACACACTTTCACAGAAGGAAAGGCACATACATGTGGGAAAACTTAGTTTTGGTCCGTGGTATTTGGTCCATGGTATTTTGATCCATGGTATTGGTCCAAGGTATCTTGTTCGAAGTGTTGACCCCAGGTATTTGGTCCAAGGTATTGATTCTAAGTTTTTGGACCATGATATTGAGTAAGGCCTAAGACTATAAAAGGAGGAGAAGATCATTAGGCAAAGTAATTCATGAATTGAATATATAATGAAGAGCAAGATCTAGAATACAGGTTATTTCGTTATGGTGCACAGTTGGATCTGAATCAAGGATGAACCTGAGCGCTTGATGAAGGATAAGTTCCATTGATGGGTCAAGATCTTAAGGCTTGAAGAGAAGTATCTTTGTGTGGTTTTGATTTTTTATCTGAATAACTAGCGCATGTTGTAATCTGTAAATATGATGATTTGGGTATAACTGATGTCTGGAATTGTTGTAAAGTTTAAATCATCATTTACAGATCTATACGCAGGTTCACTTTAGCAGAGGCGCGTATACACACTGGTTCTGCATATCAAAACAGCGTATACGCAGGTTCGCCTTGAGAAAACAACGTATGTATGCAGGTTCGACACATTGAAGTAGCGTATACCTAATAGAATATGCTTTAGCTACTTCTGCTTACTGTTGCGGTGTTCTGGGTTCTAGCTTGGGTTCTGGTTACTGTTACTGTATTTTGGTTACATCATTCTGAGAAGTGATTGATTGATTCAGTTTTGTTTGGTGCAAAGGAGATTGATTGATGCAGATATGTTTGATGGATCTAGTCTGAAAATTTATGAAACATGGTCCCTAGAAGAAAAGAGAAGGTTGTAGCCTTCTGTAGGCTAGCACCTACGTACTAGTAAACACATCAGCTAGTACAAGAGCTAGGGGGTTGTAGCTCCCTTCCAGGAGAAGCTGGAGAACGAGAGAAGGTTGTAAGCTTCTGCAGGTAGAAGCTTGGTATTGGTTAAGACTACACCAGTACGAAACTGTTAAAAGAGTTTCTTTATTAAAGGGAGATAGAGACGATTGCAGCAGGTGGTTTTCACCCACATTGGGTTTCCACCTTATATCTTGTGTTCATGTGTGTGATTGTCTGTTCTGTTTTTACTGCACCTGGTTACTGTTTATATGGTTCTAATGCACAAATTAAATATCAACTTATGATGAATTAACTAAGTTATAAGTTTGAAGGGTATACGGTAGTTGCCTTAAATACAGTTGCGTATACACGCAAGTTTGATTAACTGAAGTAGTGTATATAAATCTGAAATGTAATATTATTGACTTGCTAATACTAATTCACCCCCCTTTCAATATTATTTCTAACACCAATGCTAGTATATACTATAGTAGTAATATGTGTGAAACATATTATAATAATAGACATATTACAATATTATTATATTGACATTAAGATGATATACTTATTAATATTGCGACTCATTAATTCTATATATTAATACAATTTATATTTACACTATGTGACGGTTTCTATTATTTAGTTCTTTAATATATTTAAAGAATATTAATTTTTTATTGTAAATTTCTTCATATTTATTTTTATTTTTTATTTATTTTATTTATTTTTTATTTATTTTATTTATTTTTTATTTTTTATTTTTATTTTTAATTTATTTTTATTTTATTTATTTTAATTTATATTTTAATTTATATTTATTTAATTGTCATTTCTCTCTTTATTTCCCTCTCGTGGTATTTATTTGTTCTTTAATATGAGCTCTTTATCTTGACTTGTATCTTGAATGATGAGTCTTGTTTCAGACTCAAAACGTCGATTGCAAAGATGTACACTATAGGTCACTCTTCAAATCAACATTCTAAGGAAGTCCTCTTTTTCTCATCACCTAAGCATAAAAAATTAACATTGGTTTTCCTTAATTATTATAATATCCTTCTAGGAATGAATGCTAAAGACATATAATAGAATGGAATGGCTTTGAATACAAATTTTCCCAATATCAATCTTCCTCACTTAAGCCTAAGAGATTGAGTTATAACATTTCTATTGTTATATTAGGGTTGCCGACTAGACTCCTTAATTGTATTTGTAAAATTTATTTCTTACACACACACACCAAGGGAATTGATTTATTGTCTCATCTTATATATTTGTTAGACTATTATAAAAGGAGGTGACCCCATTAAAGAGCCTTCACATGGTCATAATAGCCTTTTAGAAATGAATCATAAAGACATCCAATGCAATGGAATGACTTCAAACACAAATTTTACCAATACCAATCTTCCTTTGTTAAGCCTTAGATATTGAGTTATCACATTTATATTGTTATATTAGTGTTGTCAACTAAATAGTTTAATTTTGATTGTTTATTTCCTATATACCAGAGAAAACATATTTTTAGAAACCTTATCATCTTGTACATTTTCTCTACTATAAAAGGAGGCTACCCCTTTGAAGAGGCTTCACATTTATTTTTCTCTCTCATTCTCAAAGCATGGAGTTACTTGTCTATCTTTTTATGTTATTTGTGTTTGGACTTACATAACATTTGGCATTAGAGCATATGATCCTTGAATTTGGCTCTTTTAAATGAGTAATCTTAATCTTTTTTCTAAAACTTTTTTTTGGGAAAATTTTAGATCATTAAATTTGGAAGACATAGGATTCATAAGAAAGTATCTGTGATCAAAATTAAAAGGCCTGGTTCATATATGGCCTATGGAAATTATGATTTTTTACTAATCTTAAAATTGGTCTCAAATGAGTCATCTTAGTATTTTCTATATAATTATTCTATGGGTCATTTAAAATAGAAAAAATTATGGGTCACTAAGGAGATATAGTGAATTACCCATGGGAAAAAATTCAACCTCTAGTTTGTTATACTTTTGAAAAAACAAAATGTGGAGATGAGGGTTTTAGACTAGTCTTGAAACTAGTTTCAAATAGGTGTTCTTGGTAATATTGTCATATTTGAAGCTAAAAAATCCAAATTGAGTGTCACCAATTACATGGAAAAGAAGAAAAACTATAATATTTCAAATCCAAATTCTATAAATAAATTTGAATAATTGGACAAGTGGTAGGCCATACAATTTCACTCTCTTGAAAGGGACAAAAACAAGTAGTTTTGGAAAATATACCATAACTTCCTTTTGACACATTGTAATTTGGTAAAACATGTGGTATTACAAATATAAATTTTATATTCAAACGTGCCAAAATTTCAAAGACACTCTAGAGGAAAGATCAACCAATAAGATAGTTTATAAACCAGGTTTTTTAATGGTATGTTAAATTGATGTTGGCATAACTTTTACTTGAAATTAATACAACTTAGACTTAAAAGATCTATTTTTGATGATTTAAAAATCATGATGAAGAAACAAATATGAGCATTATTATTTTCTCACATGGCAAAGAGTTTTGCAAATATTTCTACTTCAACTAAACCTCCAAAGAATTCACACATGATGCTTGAAAAAGTGAAGACTTAGAGAATAAGATATCCTAATTGAAAAAACAAATTAATTAGACAAGTGATAATATGTATTTTGTTGTTGTAAATATAGACACTTTATATTTCATTCCAAAAAGGAAAATTGTACAAAGGTGACTGGGCAAAATTGCCATATAATTTGAGAGCCAACACAAATCCATTTTAGACCCATTACAAACTCTTTCCCACTCTATTTTTACATCATAAGTTATCTAGAAGGTGCCATCTCACAAACTTATTGGAATACAACAAAATACACAGTATCTTCTATTGAAAAATGTGTAACTAGTTTTAGTCTTCATAAATATGAAATGTATTTTTAATTCTTGTATTTTGTAAAATTAAAAGAAAAGAAAAATATTTTTATTTTTGGAGCACTGGTTTCATGCTCAAGGTCTTTTAATATAGAGGTCAAGCACACATTGAGTGCTTCTAGGGTTTGTCCTAGGTCAAAAAGTCAAAAGTGTCATTGTCATAAGTTGAAGACCCCATCAGGTACATTAAAAAAATTATTTTTGTAATTAAAAATGATAAAATACCCTTAAAGACCAAGTTGCTCTGGCAACTGAGAAGTTGGCCTATTTTGAGGAGCCACGTCCACCTTAAGAAGCCTATATAAAGGAGGGAACTCGACCTCTTTGAGACACAATTCACTTCTCATCTCATTCATGTGAAGGAGGAGTAGAAAAGGGATAGTGAGGAAGGAAGAGAACAAAAGATGAAGGACGAAGTTTATGGGATAATTCTATCTCACATGTGCAAAGAAGGAAGGCTAGGGTTTGTTGCTTCAAAGTCAAAATTCTCTATTTGTTAGAAGAGTATCGAAATTGCTAGAAGAAGGGCCTACTAGGTCACCTTCTAGCCCTAGACAAGAAAGCAAGGAAAGAGAAGTTGTTGGGAGGCCTTGGAAGGTTGTTTTAGCTCACATGTGTGGATGTAGTAGCAATTGCAAGGGACCAACAATTTCAGACTCGTAGTAGAGGCCGAAATTCTGAAGTTGGGGATCGAAGTTGCATTATTGGGAGAGATTTGACTGGGTTTGACTTGGACAAAGGAAGCACATCATTAGGAAAGTTTGGAATTGGTATTGGAGGGAATTGGTCTTGGTCTAGAGTTCTTGGAATTCGTCAATTGAAGAATCTATAAGAAGAGGAGAGATTTTGCGGGTTTTCCTCTCAAGTGGAGAGGTTTTGGCCCTGGCTTGCAGCCTACATTCTGTGTTCTTGTACACTATTGTTCTTCTTGTTTTGGTAGTTGTTTTATGATATACAAACATAATAATAAGTGAAGAAGTTAATAAGTGAGAAAAAGTAAAAAGACATCACAAGCAGTTATCATAGAAAGAGAAATCATCCTATCTTTTGCACTATAGATTTCTCAATATCTTCAACTTCAAGCTAAGCACTACAGGGCCAAAAGTGATTACGACTATAACCAACAGGATCCCAATAGCTACAAAGGGTCACCATTATCACCAAAAGAAACATACATACTAATCCAACAAAGAGCAACCCAAATGAGTTCTGAACATGTCTACACTTCCAACCAGAGAGCTTTAAAAAACAGTGAAAACCAAGAGGGATATTGCTAACCATAGCTCCTCATTCCACATTAAAAGAAATGCAAACCTGCCTTGCACCATGTCAGCGACGTAAGGCAAAAAGAATCCCATGTGAGTGATAGTATGTTGAAAAGGGTGAATTTTATCACATTCTCCAAAAATCCTTAAACGGGAAATGAAAGATAGAATTGAAAAGTTGATTCATCAAGAGATTGAACAATTATAAAGTTCCAATGAAACCATGTTCTTATAGAGGCTCCCTAAAAAGAATATTGTGATATGAGGAAATCATGAAAACATAAAACTAAATAGTGTTAAACCTTAGTCACATATGGAAAATATTTTAACACATTTGGAGAACCTGAATATGGAAGCTTGAAATCATGATCATTCATCATTTTAAGAGCTACATCATTAAGGGTGTTGAGTCCCAAACTTGCATCTTTCCTACACCCATTTCTAGCTTCTTTCCATTCATCTGAACCTCCTAAGTCATCAATATCATTGCATATTAGTTATAAAAGAGCATTTAAAGTGGTTTCTTGACTATGTCCTTGTGTTGTTGTTTGAACTAGATTTTTGCTTATGAGCTGCGGAATCTTGTTACTTTCCGTAGCCAGCTCAACTTTCTGCCACTATTTTGTTAAAGTCTATATTGCAGTTGTCTTCAGGCAAATCGAGCCACATGGGCAAGTTGAAAACGATGTGGACATGGACTGAGTCCTATTGGCTCAGTCGAATTCATCAAAAGAGGCCATGGTCAAAGGTAGTCAAGCGGTTGTCAACCTAAGAGTCCTACGGTGACAGAACTCCATTTTTCACCACATGAAGACTTGCGTGGCCGTTCCTAAATCTCAGGGGACATATCAACACCTGTGGACTGCTCCATAAGCCGAATCCAACAGCCACCCTCCAAAGATTTAATCTTCATGGCAGCCATAATGCTAGATTCCTAGACGTGGTTGTTCACATGTCTCTTATCAGCGCAGATGGTAGGAAAGTAGTTATGTCATCCTCTATTATAAATAATGCGTTCTCATACGCATAGTAGTTATGCTTTGGTAATGTAATTTTGACTGTTAACGAGTCCACTGTGTCGTGACCTTATTTCTATGTTATGATTGCATTTTGAATACATGAGAAGACTCTGTTTATAAGTTCAATTCGTGGTTGATAGCTGACTGCCCGAGGTTGTGCAGAGGGCCCCTGTACACACCGATGTTTTATTTATTGTTGTATAGTTTCATGCTTTATTTCTTTACATTCCTTATGCCATAATCATTCACGTGTATATATTGCATTGCTTATGGTATTCACATTTTATTTTTGTCCATAATTTTACATGCTTTTATAATGCTGTTAACTTATCAGTGTCTTTGTTCCAGATTACAGTAGGCAGCCCAGGCATTTGCACATAGTTTTACAATGACTAATGACATGGAAACAGTCTTATCTTTCTGCTGATTTATTTTTCTTAGTTTTTAATTCCAGCACTGTTTTATTTATTTCAGTTTTGTACATTTGCTTTATTAGTTAAATTAGCTATTAAATTACTTATGTCAATATCAGTTACCTCCAAAAGCCATAGCGAGACTAATGGCGAGGGATTGAAGTATGCGTGTTTAATTTGATATTAGTTTATTTTCTGCAAATTAGATATCAGATTGCTCAAGTTGTTTATGATTATCTTCGAAAGCCATAGCGAGACTAATGGTGAGCGGTCAGAATATGAGTTGATGAAATTTGATTTAGCTTTACTTTGCTTGCAATTCTTGGATTTATTTGAACATAGTTTCTTTTGTATTTAGACAGCAGCAAGGGTAATGGGTTTCATGATCAATAGTTCACTGTTTGTTTGACTAGTGTAGTGGCACATTTTCATTTTCTTTTGGGAATTAATTTTGTCATTGCATGTTTTAAACCCCTTTTGAAGTTCGAAGTTTGGGAAATCATTATAAAGGACATCATTGACTTGAATATTTACATCCATACTTATCTTTTAGAATTTCCCTCTCACATTAAGAAGCCAACCAAGATAGAAACCCCCAAAACAAATAGAAAAACCAAAAACGACAAAAAGTAAGAGATAGGTTATCTTGCACATATAGTGTGCCACACTTCGTCAGCTTATGAATCCCGAATTGACAATTAAATGCAACAATTTAGGACACTCTAAAATTGATAACTTCTTGAAGTATGCTCTCCTCTTGCACCTAGTGTGATCTGGAGGATCAGAAAAGAGAGTTATTGGTTCAATATTTTTTTAAGTATGCTCTCTTCTTGCACCTAGTGTGACCTGGAAGATCAGAAAGAGAATTATTATCCCAACTTAAAAATTTAAAAAAAGACATGCATAGAGCAAGAGATTCTAGGGGAAGGTTTATAGCTAGAGCCAAGAGTTCGATTTTCACAACTCCATCTTCTTCAAGGCATAGACAAGATTCACCACCATCTACCCCTAGCTTTAAGATTCCTGAAATTCAAGGAGCAGCTGAATTAGAGGATTCTCCTACACCATCTACCAAATCTCATTTAGAAGAAGACCCTTTCTTTACTTCTATAGGAGAGCATATTGTAATTAAAGAAGTAGAATCACATGAAGAAAAAAAGGAAGAAAATCCCTCTCATCCTCCCTTGATAGAAGAACTAGAGGACTCTGAAGAAGCTATCATGACAGAGGAAGTAGTAGATGGATTCGGAGGTAGAGGTAGAGGTAAAGGAGGAGGAAATAATGGAGGCAACAATGGTGGAGGTGGAGGTAATAATGGAAGAAATAGGGAACGAGACAACTCGTTTGAATTCTCTATAGTTGATGAGGAAACCCACACAACAATGAAAAACATCTCACCATTTGTCCTCCCCAACTTTTATGGATTGCGAAGTGAGGATCCTGAAACATTTCTGTTTGAGTTTGAAGTCGTGTGCCGAACCTATGACTATATGGAAGACCCTAAAAAACTCAAACTGTTTCCTTCAACATTGAAGGGAGCCGCTTTGAAATGGTTCATGGGATTAGTCACCCAATCTATTAGGACTTGGAATGATATGAAACAAACATTTTTGGATAGATACCTGGACTATTGCATGCCCACCAATCACAAGGATGAGGTATTCAAAATGGTGCAAAAACAAGATGAAAACTTGGAGGATTTACTTGAAAGATTTCAATACAACTTAAAAAGAGCAAAAATGAGTAACTTAGATGAGGAGACCTTGAAAGCCTTTCTATTAAAAGCCATTAGAGATGAATGGATATATATTTTAAACATGATGGGAAATGGAGATATTTCTCAACTTCCACTTCATGATATAGTAGAACTATGTGTCCATCTCTCAAGGGGAAAATCTAAAACTGGAAAAGGGCCTAGAGATCCTTCTCTTATTAGAGCAAACAAATCTGCAACTGGATCAATAAGTAGGGCTGAGATTGGCAATATGCTTGATGAGTTCAAAACTGATATTTTAGGGAGCATTAGTGAACAACTAGACACCCTTAAAATACAAAACAAGCAGGAAGCAGAAACTGATGCTCTAGCCATCTTTTGTCCGAAATGTAGGAAGAAACATGCTCTAAGGGAATGCCTCTTGGATGAAAAATTTGTAGAAACATGTATAATTTGCTCAGAAAATAATAAGACCAAGGATTGTCCTTCAATTCCTAGGCTCAAAGTTGTCTTTCAAGAAGATTCAAATTCGGTAGAATCTCTCTGTTTTGTTTCAAGAAGGCCTTGGCAGGGGCAACAAAATCAAGGGTTTAACAACCCCATGAGCTTTCAACCCCCACCAAATTGGAACCCTTGGCAACAACCTTGGCCCCAACCTCAAAATCCATATCAATCATGGGCATAATGAATCCAAAATCCTTATGGGAGATTTAGTCAATTTTATCAATATCCTCCATCTTTTCAAAATCAACAAGCCCCACAACTTCCAAATCAAAGTCCACAACTTTCTTTGCCATTTCCTCAACAACAACCTCCTCAACAAAATCTAAATCCTCAACTCATGCTTCCATTTCAAAAAAAGACAAATCAACTACCCTCTCAACCATTGCCAAATCCTAACAATAAAAACCCTCAGAATACTTACATGATAGAAGGACATCAATTTCCTAGCTATATGCTTGTTCCTCTCAATGATGTACAACTCAGATCTGGTAGAGTTTTAGAAAAACCTTCTATAGATGTACAAGAGCAAGATACCTCTAAGGAGGACTCTCTTAAAGTCAATAAAGGTTCTGAGGGAGCATCTCTTCAAAAATCAAATACTCAAAAAGAGAAAGAAAAGTCAACCCCCACAACTCCTATAGTTGAGCAACCTGCATCTTCATCCACACCTCCTTTCCCTGAAAGATTACAAATTGATAAAGGGGTGGAAAACAAATCTTGTTTCCCAACTATGATTTTCTAGATGAATTAAAGAATGTATGTATCAAGTTTCCCTTATTACAAGCTATTAGATAGATTCCTATTCTAGCAAAAATAATAAAGGAGTTGAGTCTCAAAATACCAGGAAGGAAACCAAGAGATACAGGAAGAATCCACCCAGTAGGAAAAATTGCAGATATCATGATGGGAAAAATTACCATGCAGAAGTATGTAGATCCAGGTAGTCCAATTGTCAAGACACATATAAATGGGATATAAATTCCAAACACATTGATTGACTTAGGGGCTGCTATCAACATTATGAGTAGACAGACCATGGAACAACTTAAACTTCCTAATCTTCT
Source organism: Pinus taeda (assembly GCA_000404065.3). Taxonomy (NCBI): domain Eukaryota; kingdom Viridiplantae; phylum Streptophyta; class Pinopsida; order Pinales; family Pinaceae; genus Pinus; species Pinus taeda. The sequence continues at coordinate 39,867 of APFE030354565.1, read as the reverse complement.
TTTTACACCTACTTTACTGCAGCTTACAGATAGATCAATAATCAAACCAGACGGTGTATTAGAAGATATTTCAATCTCCTTAGATTCTTGGGAATATCCAGTAGATTTCATGATTTTGACCCCCAAGAGTAATCTAGGAGGTCACCCCACTTATCTTAGGAAGACCTTGGCTAGCGACAACTGATGCTTTCATTAGTTGTAGATCTAGGGATATGTACATTTTTTATGTTAATTCGACATAGAAATTCAATTTGTATCCTCCAGCAAAAGCAATTACAGAAGTAGGAGACAATGAATGGGTCGATGATGAGGACACTATACAACCTGTCCTTACCATTTCTGAAATCAGTGAGGATAGTCAAATTTTGAACACATTAGAAAATTTTGAGACATTCTTCAGAATTGACCCCACACAATTTTCAGTTGGATTACTGACATTGAATATTTATTCATCAAGACAAATGTCTTTTACTCTATGGAAAGATTTCGGTAGTTCTACCATTGAGATTTTTCCCAGAGAAAACATGAATATCAACAAAAATTTGGAAAAGTCACAACAGGAAGAACTAACCAAAATCTTGCAAAAACATTCTACTGCATTTGCATGGGAGTATACAGATATGAAAGGTATTGATCCTAAGACTTGCATCCATCATATCTATATTGAGGAAAACAGTAGACCAATCAGACAACCTCAAAGAAGGATGAATCCAAATCTTAGGGAGATAGTGAAAGAAGAGCTCCAGAAACTACTCAATGTAAACTTCATTTATCCAATTTCAGATAGCCGATGGGTTTCTCCTTTGGTTATAGTACCTAAAAAGAATGGTAAATGGAGGGTATGCATTGATTACAGGGAATTGAATAAAGCAAATTTGAAGGATAATTTCCCTTTACCTTTTATCGATCAAATATTAGATACATTAGCAGGCAAAAAGTATTTTCATTTTTGGATAGTTTTAGTGGTTATAACCAAATTCAGGTAGCACCTGAGGATCAAGATAAGACCACATTTACCTGTCCATGGGGGACTTTTTCCTATCGAGTGCTTCCCTTTGGGTTATGTAATGCACCCGCAATATTCCAAAGGGAAGTACTAGGAATTTTTTCTGATCTAATTCATGATTGTGTAGAGATTTATATGGATGACTTTACAGTTTATGGTGACTCATTTGAAGAAGCATTAGAAATTTGGAAAAAGTACTTGTACGATGTAAAGAAACAAACATTTCATTAAGCCATGAAAAATGCTTTATGATGTTTACTGAAGGTATTGTTTTAGAACATCATATTTCAAGGGATGGGATTAAAGTTGATAGATCGAAAGTCGAAGTCATCTCCAAGTTGCTTATTCCAAATTGTCAAAGAGATGTTAAAAGTTTTCTAGGATTTACTGGATACTATAGAAGATTTATAGAAAACTTCACTAAAATAGCATCTCCACTCTTCAAACTGCTTACAAAAGACTGTGAATTGAAAAGGGATCCTGATTGTCAATCAGCCTATGAAACTTTGAAAACAAGAATATCTGAAGCACCTATCTTGAGACGACCAAATTGGAAACTCCCTTTCCATATTTCTACAGATGCTTCAGATACAGCTCTAGGAGCTGTGTTGGGTCAAAAAGATTTACTCCCTTATGCCATTTACTATACCAGTAAAAATTTGACTCCCACTGAGTTGAAAATACTGTAACTGAAAAAGAATTCTTAGCTATTGTTCATGCAATCAATAAGTTCAGACATTATATAACAGGCTATGAAACTTTTATTCATACTGATCATTCTACAATTAGATATTTAATGAACAAACCTGTTACTAATGGCAGAGTTACAAGATGGCTCCTACTTTTACAAAAATTCAATATTACTGTGTTGGATAGACCAGGGAAACAAAATACAGTAGCTGATTTCTTGTTTAGGATTCAAAATACTAAAGAAGATTCTCCTGTAGAGGATAAGTTTCCTGATGAATATTTATTTGCAGTAACTACTAAAACCCCTTGGTATGTAGATATTGCTAACTATTTGGTTACAGGGAAACTACCGCCACATCTATTTCCTAGTGAAAGAAGAAAAATTATTCAGGAGAGTTCAAAATATTCATGGATTTCTAATGAATTGTTTAGAATAGGGCCAAATCTTATGATCAGGAGATGTGTTAGGGAAGATGAAATGCCTGACATCCTCAAGGCATGTCATGATGAACCATGCGGCGGACACTTTGCTGACAAAATGACAACCTATAAAATCCTTTCTTTGGGTATTTTTGGCCTTCCCTCTTTAAAGATGCAAAACAAAATGTCAAAAGGTGCCACAGCTGCCAAACAGTAGGGAAACCTACCTTTTCAAATGAAATGCCTTTGCAACCATAAGTACTCATCGAACTCTTTGAAAAATGGGCTTTAGATTTCATTGGACCTATTAATCCGCCATCTAAGCAAAATTAGTATATATTGGTATGTACTGATTATGTCACTAAATGGGTAGAAGTCAAAGTGTTAGTTTCTGCTACTGAAAATTTAGTTGTTAATTTTCTTTATGAGGATATTTTTACTCGCTTTGGTGTTCCAAGAGAAATTGTGACAGATCAGGGAAGTCAATTTACATCCAACTTGGTGGAGAAGCTGATGGAAGAATACAAAATCAAGCATAGAAGATCTACTCCTTACCATCCACAAGCAAATGGTCAAGTGGAATCTACAAACAAAGTTCTCGAAAGTATCATCACCAAAACTGTTCATCTACA
>APFE030354565.1:0-37099 GCA_000404065.3 Pinus taeda | reverse complement strand
TGGGCCTATAGAACTACATGGAGAAATACAACAGGACATTCTCCCTATGAACTTGTTTATGGGAAAGAAGTCCTGCTCCCCATTGAGTTCCAAGTCAAAACTTTCAAGATGGCAGTTCTGTTGGGGATAGATCTATCAGAAGCCCAAAAGCATAGAATGGAACAGTTGAATGAGCTAGATGAGATTAGACAAGAGGAAATCTTAAGAACTGATCTAGTTCAATATCAAAGAGCTAAGTGGCATGACAAATACATCAAAGAAAAAAAGTTTCAAGAAGGAGATTGGGCATTGCTATTTGATTCCAAGTTTAAAGACTTTAAAGGCAAATTTCAGACTCATTGGCTTGGGCCATATGAGATTGACAAAGTCTTTAGCAATGGAGCAGTAAGAATCAAAACCATTGATGAACATCAAACTCCTCTTATTGTGAATGGCCACCGATTAAAGATCTATCATAAACCACTCTCAAAAGAGGAATTTGTCAAAATCTTTCAAGATAGTTCTGCAATAAGGCTGGTGAAGAAGAATCCTTCTTCTCCACCAACCTAGCTTTTGTTCTTTTCTTTTTACAAAAAAATAAAAATAAAATAAAAATGTATAAGCCTGAAAACCAATCACTGATTGGCAGTCTTATACAGAAAAGACATGGTGAAAATCAGGAACTCCTGACACCCTATGTTTTCCAAAAAAAAAAAATCTCTTTCTCTTTCTCATTTTTCATTCCATTCCATTTCATTTCCATCCCACTCCATCTCATTTCCATTCCACACCACTTCACTTCATTCAACTCCATTTTATTCATTCCATTCCACCAATAAAAGTTTTTATGAACATTTTCATTCAATTAGTCATCATCCAATCAAATGATTGTTGTGGCAGTTTCCGCAGCCATCACTCTGTTTTCAAAACTAATAGTCAGATGTTAGTAAATAATAAAAATAAATTGCAGGTATGACCGAGGACATAGTATGAAGACATGGGGCACCTAAAGGCATCAACAAAAGACAACTGATCAAAGGTTATGGACAATAAGTGACAAACATTCCAAGGTATGAGCAAAAATTTATTTCAAATGGCATTCAAACACATTTTTGCATAGTTATTAAACCATAGCTCCATTATATGCAATTATTGCGTTGATAACTCCATAACCGTTCCACGATCTCTATATGATTCCCCACAATCCTTGCATTCATTTTTAAACAGCCTCATAATCAAGCCTCTGGTCTTCACTCGTGTTCGGATATACTTTGATATTCCACCTGTAATTATGGAACGTGGTTGATTTGACTACGGCTTCTCTCAGCTGCACAAAATCCGCAGCCGTTTCATAAATGTGCTTGCGTCTACTCTGTAGCCACCCAATTTTAAATACTGCCGGATGCACTTTACTCCTTCTACTGTCCTATTGACCTCACGGCTGCATTTCCACTGCGCTCACATAAGCCTTCACCCCATTCTGTTCTCTGTTCCGTTTCATTCCGTGTACTTATTCTCTGATATCCGCTTACAGTCACTAGTCTCATTCATAAACCCTGTTCATTTCCGCTAATTCAGTCGTCTTACCTCCGTTAAACCCTCCTCACGTAGACGAGTTTTAAAGAATAGAAGGAAGGATGGGTCGGTTGTTGAGGGCAGAACCAGAGGGACCCAAATTTATGGAAGGATACCCGCAAGTCAAAGACATATTGAAAAAGGCAAAATGGCTTCGGTTTATTCAAAAGTTTAAAGGCTACAATAAGGAGGTAACAAAAACTTTTGCGAGGTCTTTCAACGGTCTGAAGGTGGAAATTGGGGATCTCAAATTTACAGTGACTGAGGTATCCATAGCAGCTGCTACAAAACTCCCTCAAGAAGGTGAACGCTAGTTCAAGAACAAGAGCATTGGCGAGGAAGCTTGGAGAGTGATCCTACGTAACCCAAGTATGGATGTGACTATATTCAAAAGAGGAATTCCTGTTCATGCCTTAGAAGAAAAATGGGCTAGTTTACTGTTGGTTATTCAAAAGTTCATAACATGTGAGGGCCGTTTTGGAGCAATGTACATGTATCATACACGACTGTTGATGAACTTTTTAGAGAACCAGACCCTCAATCTGCCATACTTTTTACTAAACAATATGAAAAAGATGTTTGTAACCGTCCAAAAGCATCCAGGGGACATAAAACCACATTTGTATCACCATGGTCTCATGAAAATCTTGATAGAAAAACAATTAAAAGAGAAAAATGACACCTGGGAGCAGTTTTTAATTAGAAATTTCTTTGAAGAACCCCAAGAAACCCCTGAAGGAAGTACATCAAAAAGAAGTAGAAGAAAGAGAACAGGTGATAAAATCCAAAGCACTCCTACTAACGCAGTTGAAAGAACTAGTAGAGAAGAAAGACTATCTAAAGGGAGGAAGGAAAAGACTGAGGGTAAAAAGCCAACAAAATCAAAAGAGAAAATAAGCATTGAGGCTGTGCATCAAACCCCTTCCTCAGAAGAAGACCATTAAGTATTGTCTGAGAGACTAGTTCACCTTCAGGAACAACCAGCTATGGCCAAAAAGAAAGGAAAAGAAAAACAGAAGGAAAAAGACAGTAGTCCACAACATGTAAGAAGAAGCACCAGGCTTGAAGGAAAGTGGAGGAAAGCACAAACAAAAGGACCCCATTTTATTGATTTGGGAGGAGGAACACCTGAACAAACTCCAGCTGGCCGTAGTCCGCCTCATTCTCAGCCAAACGTTGAAACTAGTCCTCAAGATGTTGACATGAGTCCTTTTCGGCCAAATTTTGAAGTCAATTCTCCTCCACAACATTTTGGGGACGGCCCAAGGAAAATGACGCCCGAGGTAGATCCAAAGCAGCAAGAGGTATATGATTACATAGAATCCTTAGAAAGAACAGCCACGGGTCCCAACACTTTATCCACTTAGCTTCACATAGCTCAAGAAGCTCTAGTCCAATCGTTGAAACAAGAAGTCTTTGAGTTGGAGGTTTTAAATAGACATTAAAAATGAAAATGAAGCACTAAAAGAGCAGAGCAAACTAGACAAGATCATCCATGATAATACCATGCTACATCTCGGGCTCTGGCAGAAAAGGAACAAGAAATTGAAGAAAAAGTGCAAGAAGATAAGTAGAGCACTAATCAATCTTAAATTCAGATGCTTGATGAAGAAGCCCAAGATGTTAGCAGCACCAAGAAAGAGAGGAAGAGGGCTGGATGCACTGGCAGAAGCTTCAGAACATATGATTTGAAGGGGGGATAGTCAAAATTTCGGTTGCATGAGGACATGCAACACCTTCACAGTGTGGGTATATTGAGTCCCAAACTTGCATCTTTCCTACACCTTTTTCTAGCTTCTTTCCATTCATCTGAACCTCCTAAGTCATCAGTATCATTGCATATTATTTATAACAGAGCATTTAAAGTGGTTTCTTGACTATGTCCTTGTGTTGTTGTTTGAACTAGATTTTTGCTTATGAGCTGCGGAATCTTGTCACTTTCCGCAGCCAGCTCAATTTTCCGTAGCTGTTTTGTTAAAGTCTATATTGCAGGTGTCTTCAGGAAAATCGAGCCACATGGGCAAGTTGAAAACGATGTGGACATGGATAGAGTCCTATTGGCTCAGTGGAATTCATCAAAAAATGCCATGGTCAAAGGTAGTCAAGCGATGGTCAACCTAAGAGTCCTACGGTGACAGAGCTCCGTTTTTCACCACGTGAAGACTTGCGTGGCCGTTCCTAAATCTCAGGGGACATATCAACACCTGTGGACTGCTCCATAAGCCGAATCCAACAGCCACCCTCCAAAGATTTAATCTTCACGGCAGCCATAATGCTAGATTCCTAGACGTGGTTGTTCACGTGTCTCTTATCAGCGCAGATTTTAGGAAAGTAGTTATGTCATCCTATGTTATCAATAATGCATTCTCATACGCATAGTAGTTAGATTTGGTAATGTAATTTTGACTGTTAACGAGCCCACTGTGCCGTGACCTTATTTCTATGTTATGACTGCATTTTGAATACATGAGAAGACTCTGTGTATAAGCTCAATTCGTGGTTGATAGCTGACTGCCCGAGGTTGTGCAGAGGGCCCTTGTACACACTAAGGTTTTGTTTATTGTTGTATAGTTTCATGCTTTATTTCTTTACATTCCTTATGCCATAATCATTCACGTGTATATATTGCATTGCTTATGGTATTCACGTTTTATTTCTGTCCATAATTTTACATGCTTTTATAATGTTGTTAACTGATTAGTGTCTTTGTTCCAAATTACAGTAGGCAGCCCAGGCATTTGCACATAGTTTTACAATGACTAATGACATGGAAACAATCTTATCTTTCTGCTGATTTATTTTTCTTAGTTTTTAATTCCAGCACTGTTTTATTTATTTCAGTTTTGTACATTTGCTTTATTAGTTAGATTAGCTATTAAATTACTCATGTCATTATCAGTTACCTCTGAAAGCCATAGCGAGACTAATGGCAAGGGATTGAAGTATGAGTGTATAATTTGATATTAGTTTATTTTTCTGCAAATTAGATATCAGATTGCTCAAGTTGTTTATGATTACCTCCGAAAGCCATAGCGAGACTAATGGTGAGGGGTCAAAATATGAGTTCATGAAATTTGATTTTAGCTTTACTTTGCTTGCAATTCTTGGATTTTTTTGAGCATAGTTTCTTTTGTATTTAGACAGCAGCAAGGGTAATGGGTTTCATGATCAATAGTTCACTGTTTGTTTGACTAGTATAGTGGCACATTTTCATTTTCTTTTGGGAATTAATTTTGTCATTGCATGTTTTAAACCCCTTTTGAAGTTCGAAGTTTGGGAAATCATTATAAAGGACATCATTGACTTGAACATTTATATCCATACTTATCTTTTAGAATTTCCCTCTCACATTAGGAAGCCAACCAAGATAGAAACCCCCAAAACAAATAGAAAAACCAAAGACGACAAAAAGTAAGAGATAGGTTATCTTGCACATATAGTGCGCCACACTTCGTCAGCTTACGAATCTCGGATTGACAATTAAATGCAGCAATTTAGGACACTCTAAATTGACCAAACAAAGGGTTCAACTGATAACCAAATAACTACTTAATTCCCAAATTGATATGAAGTTTGATGGTAGAGATCCTATAACATGGATATTATAAACAATGTAATTCTTTGATATACACCTAGTGCTAACTTGACTTAAGATATTTTCACATCTTTGTATTTAGAACCTAATCAAATTCTCTAGTAACAAGGGCCTTGTGAATAAAAAAATGATTTTATTGTCTCTTGGTCTTTTTTTACATATTATGGGGAAGTTAAAAACAACACATTCTTTATTCAATTTATAAATCTCCAAAAAGGAGTTTCAATTATAGATCACATTCAATGATTTCAAACATTGATTTAAAAAAATAATTTATTAAATCTCATTATGGGCATTTTAAAGGATAACGTTCAACATGAAGTGCGTCTCTTTGAACCTAAATCCCTAGAGCATGCTTTCAATGTGGCAAAAAAAATTGACAATAAAAATATGGCTACTAGAAAGTTAGCCACTAATGATTACACGAAGTGTCATCTTCCCTCTTCTACCCTCACTCAACCTACAAGGTTGACACATTAGTGAGTGGATGAAAAATAAAGCAAAGGGACTATGTTTCAATTGTAACAACAAGTACAATAAGGAGCATAAATGTAGTGAGAGAAAAAATAGTCTACATAAATTGTGAAGAGCAAGAAGGTCAAGCACCGAGACTATTGAAAAATCTAGAACTAGAAGATATTATTCTAACCATATCTTATCATGCATTGGTTGACATTTGCACTCTTAAAACTCTCAAAATGGAAGGATATGTCAAGAAAAAAAGGGAACAATTTTGATTGATTATGGTAGTACCACCAACCTCATTAATTACAACATATATTAAGCACCAAATTTTCAAGTAATGATTACAAATGAAGGTAATATAAATTGCTCCAGGAAGTTCCACAATGTTAAGTTCACTATGTCAAAGTATTAATTGGATAGTCATCATTGCAATCCAAATGGGTCACATTTATGTTGTCTCGGGGGTCTAATGGTTGTAATTATTGATTTTTTATGAACTTTTCATGAGATTTTCCTCAAATACCAAGGGAATTGAACTTAAAGGTGTTTAATGAAAACCTCCTAAAATGATAAGTTCTAATAGTTTGAAAAAATTTCTAAAAAAGGGAACACCCTCGTGTAATTGCACAATTGTGCTTATTAGATATTCAAACATCTAGACCCTCCACCCTTGTGAATTTCTATAAAGTTCTCAAAAATCATTTCAAGGTATTTGGAGAGATGCCTGAATATCCTCTGTTTACATGAACATGTTAGTGTATCACCTAACATTAGACCTTATAGGTACCCCCATATGCACAAAATAGTGAAATTGAGCATGTGGTTCATGATATGTTCGAGGCTTTCATCATTCAACCCAACAAAAGTGTTTTCATCACCAATAATGATGGTTTACAAAAATAAGGTTCATGGCATATGTGCATAGTGTAACAACCCCATATTGGTTTTCCGTGTAAATAAAATAAAACCAACGTCATGGGACATGTATTCCAAATTGAATGAAAGACAAAACACTATAATGGCCATCACTTGTGGTTTATTAATGGCTATGGAAATTTGCAAAGGAAAGAGGCAATAAATTACAATTTAATATGAGATATAAAGGAAAATGAGAAAAAACGAAAATGAACAGACACAAATATGCATGCAAAGGAAATTAGAGAGAAATTAGAGGAAAATGAAAAAAAAAGGAAAAAAGAAAGGAAGGGACTTAAACATCAAGGATAAAAAAAGGAATCAGAGAAACAACTAATAGTATTTTTTTTTTTTTTTCAATTCTAACTTTGATCATTTTTAGAAATATAGCTCTAAGAGAAGAGTGAGGAAACACTTGAACAAGAAAACAAGAAAAGGAGAGCAAGGGAGAATAAAGAAAAGATTGGAAAAGCAACTACAACAAGATAACAATGCAAGTTAGAGGTTGCAAGTGTGATTTCATTGTTGAAATTTGGATGCATGGTACATGCATTTGGTTATTTGGTTGTCTTGGCGTCATTGGCATGGGATTTGCTTGGATTGACAATGTTTTTCCACCTTGCCTTGCCATTTCCTGGATAGCCATGGTGTTATGAGTTCTTTGTTTTGGTTTAAACTTTGGATGGCTAATAGACTTTGGATCTTGGTGACGTGGTTTCAGAAAATTCCCAAAGGGACAAGGGTGGAGATGGACTTTCTCCTGGAACTCTTGATAGATGGGTGGAGATAGGAAAATTCCTCTAGGTATGGTGAAGAAATTTGAAGGCATCCAAACTTGTTTTGGTGATAGTGATTTCTAAACTATTTTAGGTGAAATCGCTATGGTTGAAGGTTGAGGTGGTTAGCCTCTAGAAGCCCTGGTTGGTTCTATTTTGGTTTAACCCATATGATCCCACATTCATGCTTGGAATATGGCACGAGGTTGATTGGATGAAAGAGAGATTTGGTTCAGCGCAATCTATGGTTAGGTGGTACATGGAAGTCCTTAACTTTGTTGGCATTTGCATATGTTAATATGAGTCCTTTCATTATTGTGATCAAGAAGCACATGTATAGATTATTATGTTGATTTTATGGTTGGTTTATCATGGATTCATTCTAGTTATATGCTACTTATAGACTTGGTTAAATTATGTGCTATTGTTATAGATCTTGTTCGTGATTTGATAAGCCATTAATGTAACACCCTCCTCCCACATTTACCCAAGTTAACCGGTTCGTCAAGGTAAACATGTGACGAGAGACTACTATGATGTGATTCAACTCCCTATATATAGTTAAGGAAGTGGAACTGACAAAACCAAACCAATCTGACCTTCCACATATGCTATAGAACCTTCAAGGGCCAACCAACCCTTCCACGTGATCAACCCCCGAGACAATTTGACATTTCATTGATCTGGAACCCCAGTCGCTCCAATGACAAGCCATGCATGCAACTGAGGCCTTCCAGTTGCTCCCACAACAAGGCATGCCAACAATTGTGGACTTTTTTTAGCTAGTTCTAAGCCAGTGACCCCAGATTTTGTGCCACTTTTTCAGGGTCAAGACTCAAGCCACTGCCCATAACTTCATAAAACTTTCAAAAATGATAAATAACAATGGAATAAGGCAACTAATGCAATCATTGGTACAAGTAGTTGATCTAACCCCTACTAACCATGACATGGATTTCGTCAAATATGTCACAAATGTGTAATCTACAAGTCATAACAACATATCTGAGCATGGGGGTCTCATACTTATCTAAGATTCGTAAAGAATAATTGTTACTCAATCACAATAGCTGCATTATCATCTATTAAGTCATATATTCATTGTACATTCATTTGCAAATCAAAACATGATGAGAGTCATACATCAAGTCTACCATAAAACATGCTCATAATCAACATATAACCAACAAAAATAACAAGGATATAACCGTCATAAGAATCACGTATGAACCAATATATTTACACATGAAATACCAAGGAGAAAGAACTCTTATTAATGAATGCATAAGCCAACTAGGTCTGGGACTTCCACGAACCACGCGACCATAGATTGGTTGAACCAAATATTTTTTTCATCCAATCACCCTCGTGCCATATTCCAAGCATGAATGTGGGACTCACAACAAAACCAATCCAAGTTTCCTTAAGATTCACCGCAATCCCCACCAGATTTCTCCACTTACACCGCGAGGAATTTGTCTACCTCCTAGTCTTTAGGCTTTACCATATATCCCGCCATTCACTGGTCGAGGATTCCCAGATTTGATCAAGGGCACACACATTTAGGCTTTACCGTATATCCTGCCATTCATCGGTCGATGATTCCTAGGCCCACCGAGGAACACAAAATCTGGATTTACCGCAATCCCACCTTCTCCGGTCTAGGGATTCCTAGGCCTTGTGTTCTTTCTTTCATAGACCACCTTGCTCAGTTTCAAAACCATCTGACAATCCATCTCAACCAAATACAAGAGAACCCACCACACCATGGCTATCCGGAAATGGCAAGGCAAGCCTGAAGAACATTGTCACACGTGGCAAATCCCATGCCAATGACAACAAGAAAATCAAATACACACATGCATGCCAAAACTAGCAAGGAAGTCATACATGCAAATCTCGTTGTAACTACTTGATCCTACTCTTCCTTGCTTGATCTTTGTTTCCCTTTACCTTCTTTGTCCTTTCTTTGCTTTCCTTGATCCAATGTTAGAGTGCTCCAAGGATGCTTGAAGTGTCCAAGAGTGAGAAAGAGAGAGAATAGAGAGAGCTCCAAAATTGAACCGAGAAAAAGGTAACAATTGATCCTCATTAGCCTTTTTATTAATGAAACCTCTATTTTCTTCATTTTCCATTATTTTCCTTCAATTTCCTCCTCACATGCAACATGTGACCTTTCACCTTCCTTTTCTCCTAATTTCCATTATTTTCATAAATAAATTGTGAAAAATGACATTTTGTCTTTCCAAAGCCTTTGCCATTGTCTCTTTCAATTTCCTTAGCCATAATAAACCAAGTGAACACCCACACTAGGATGTTTTGTCCAACACTCAACTTGGAATATGTGTCCCTTGACCTTAGTTATTATTTTGTCTTTATTAGCTTTATTACATAGAATTTTGACCAAGGTTGTTACAATTGAATGGTTATAAGAATGGATGGGTTAACTAGTGTTGTTGCAGCTTGTTTGAGAGGGCATTGAGCCTTCTTTATGATTCCTTGATGAAGTTAAGAAGACATTGAACATATATGTATTCATAACCTATAGTTACTATGTTTAGCATGTGTTTGACAAAATGTTCTCACGTGTTTGGCAAATTCTGAGCAAGATCTAGCCTTGTTACTTATCATATAGTCTTGTCATCACATTAGACATGATTCTAGAAAGTTCTGACATGTTTTGGGCAGTGGCCTGTAAGCTAGCCATGAAAAAGTGGCACTGATTTTGCAGCCACTTGCATGGAACTAGGAAATTTCGGCTACAACCACATGGAGGGAGGCTTGTGCGTGTCACTAGAGTCTTCCAACTGCACTCACAACGACTTATGTGTGCGATTGGGTTGTTAGCTCAGTTAAAAAGAAGGTTCAGCGCAAGGTCTGAGCACTAGGGGTTGTGGTCTGACACTTAAAGTGATCTAATGCCCCTGAGAAGTTTCAGTAAGTTTCCGATTAGTAAACCCCACTTCCATAACTGGAACTTGGATGGTGGGTCATGTCATAGTAAATCTCGGCTCATGTTTACTTGGAAAGCTTGTAAAAGCGAGTAAATGTGGGATAAGGTGGTTACACATAGATTATAGAAAGTTCAACAAAATCACCATTAACAATAAGTTTCCTATTTCACTAAATAATGAATTATTAGATGATTTGCAAGAAGCAATTTATTGTACCAAGTTGGATATCCATTCTAAATATCATTAAATTAAAATGAAAAAAAAAAAGAACACATTCCCAGAACAATGTTTAGAACACATGAAAGTCATTATGACTTTTTGGTGATGTTAATTGGCTTCACTAATGCGCCTTCTACATTTCAAAGCTTGAAGAACTTTATTTTCAAACCCTTTCTTAGAATTTGTCTTAGTATTTTTTGCTGATCTATATTAATTTACAACACATCTTGAAAGAACATGTACAACATGTTGGCATGGCCCTAAAAGTAGTGGAAGAGAAACAATTCAAAGCCTTCCAAGTGTGCCTTTAGGGTTGAGAAAATGGAATATTTGGTTGATTTTGTATCTTATGAAGATGTCAAAATGGAGCCTAACAAAATTAAAGCTATGATGGGATGGTCGATTCCCAAAATTTTAAAAAATTTAAGAGGATTCTTAGGACTGACATATTATTACAACAAATTTGATAAGATTATGGTTAGATAGCAACATATCTAACAAGGTTATTAAAAAGGAGGAATTTCTTGGACTCGAGAAACAACCAAAGCTTTTGAAAAACTTGAAGAGGTTGTGTCCTACTCTAGTGCCAGCCACACCTAACTTCACATAAACTTTCATTGTGGAGTGTGAGATATCAAGGCATGACATTGATGCAGTATGTATGGAAGGAGAAAGACCCCTTACCTTTAAAGCCATCAACTTAAAAAGAAATAACTTATTCAAACCCCTTTATGAAAATAAAACATTTGTCATATTGCATGCAATTAAGAAATTGTGTCCCTACCTAATTAGAAGACACTTCAAGGTAAAAACAAATCACAATAATTTGAAGTACTTCTTCAAACAATTATTATCTTAAAAAAAACAACAACAAATTTTTTTTTGACAAATGTTAGATTATGAATTTGAAATTATCTACAAAATGGAAAACAAAATGTGGTTGTAGATCCACTTGCAACAAAATAAGAAGACATGAGGGGTTTACTTTATGATATTTTCATTATGTGGTTTGATTGGGCGGAAGAAGAGGATAGAATAGATATAAAATCAAAGATATGAAAGATCATTCAACAATTACAAAATGATCCAAATGCATTAAATATATGTATGGGGAATAATGATTCACTACGGAATCCAGATCACCTATATTTATGTAAGAATTCTCAACTCAAATAAGTAATCCCTCTAAAATTGCACACCTCTCATATAGGACAACAATTAAAACCTTACCACATGATCAAGAGGGATGTTTTTAGGAAGGCCTTAAAACTAATGTTAAAAATTTATTATTGAATGTTTGCAAAGAAGAAACAATGAATATCCAAGAGTTCCTACAACCATTAGTCATACCAAATCAATGTTGGCAACATGTCAATGGATTTTATTATAGATCTACCAAAGTATGAAGGAAAGAATGTGATCATGGTAGTGGGTGGGTCGACCCACAAAATATGCCCATTTTTGCTATCTTTCCCATCCTTTTAAAGCAATGGTTACAACATTAATGGTAGCATTTAAAAAGCTACATGGAATCTCCAAGATTATTGTAAATGAGAGAGGCTCAATTTTTATTAGTAATTTTAGAATTGAATTATTTTCTTCTTTGGATACTCAATTCACTTACAACACCTCTTACCATGAAAAATCTAAGATTTTGAATAAATGTTTATAAGGGCATCTTTGTTGCTTTGCATTTGATAAATAAAGACATTGGGTGAAGTGGTTTCCCTTCAAAAAATTATAGTACAACACATTCTTCCATACATCATAAATATATCCCCATTAACAATACTTCATGTATATCATCCTCGATCATCACATCACCCTTGAAAGGGAACACATCACCCTTGAAAGGGAACAAGAGATTATCAAATAATTGAAATACAACTTGGTTATACACAAAATATGATGCAACAACAAGTATATCAACTTCACATTGAAAGAGAAATTGAAGTAGGGGATTGTATAACTTTGAGGTTACAACCATGCAAATAGATGTCTCTCAAACAACAAATAGTAGACAACAAATTAACACCCAAGTACCCTAGCTCATATAAGGTGTTGCAAAGGATTGGAAATACAACTTGCATATTGAAGTTGCCTCCATTTTCACACATACATCCAATCTTCAATGTTTCTTGCATAAAGAGGATAATCAACAATAAAATCCTAGTGCAAGCTATTTTATAGAGATTAATGAAGAAGGGGAAATTATACTTGGACACAAAAAAACGTTGAAACAAGAATCAAACCATTACAAATTCAAACAACTACTAAGTACCTCATCAAGTGGAAGAACCTAGAAGTAAAAGTGGCAACATCGAAAGATTAGTTCTTCATATAGAGACCTCCACAAGTAATCAAGTGTTGAGAGTGACACTTGCTTGACGTGGCTGGGCATTTTAAACCCTAGATATTGAATTATCACATTTATATTGTTATATTAATGTTGTTAGTGAGACTCTTTAATTGCAATTATACCTTTTGTTTTTTACATATGTACACACACACACACACATCAAAGAGACCTAGTTTTATTAATCGTCTCAACTTGTGTATTCGTTTTATTGTAAAAAAAATTGCCCCCTCAAAGAAGTTTCACATTTATTCTTCTTTTTCATTCTCAAGGTGTGGAGTTATGTCTCTTTCTCTTTTTATGCTATTGGGTTTTTGATGCTTAACATATTCACTTGGACAACCATCAATTATGCCAAGCAATTGCTTTTCTACCTTTGCAATTAACCAATCCCAATCCTTTTGCAATGACATTAGATTTGATTTGAAACATTGGACTTTAACCCATTTTGCAATTCTATCTTCTAATAAGGGAACACATGGCAAAACAATGAATTTCCTATTCATTTACCCCAACTAAAGGGAGTGGATTTCTCTACATTGATTTCCATCCTTATCAACAATACAAAGCAATAATTTCTATGAAATATATAACAACCCATCTAGGACCATCATAGAACAAAAATATATCCATAGATAATAAATAGGGTAAACAAAAATTCCTTCCACTTAGAATTCATTTAAAAGCTCCAACTCTCTTACCTTCAATGCGAGCTCTACCAACACCTTCCACCACTATAAGGAATAGGAATGTGGGTGAAAAAACAAACATGCTTCCCTCAAAACTCTTCCAAGCTTGAAAAACACTGACATTAATCCATTTATCAATATACAAAATGACATCATTGTGACACAACACATCACCTAATTGTCAAAATATACACTAAAATCCAAATGTATCAACATCAACTTCAAATTGAACCAACTCACTATATCATATAATTTTTATAGATCCACCTTCACCACCATTGCTAATAGCTTTTAATGAAGTGAAACCCTCCTAAGAACCTCAATGGCCTCTTAAATTTATATTACCTCTAAAAAACAAACCATTCACTTGAGATTGGTTTAGACAACAACAATTTGTCCCTCATTACTATAACCTTGGCTATAATCTTGTAAATATAGTGGCACAATGAAACTCATCAAAGGAAATAAGATTATCAAATTTTAGGATAAGAGCAATAAAAGTAACATTGAATGTTGCCAATATCTTACTAAGAAATCTAAAATCCCCAATTACCCTCGTCATCAGATTTTCCTCTATGGTTACATAAAACCTTAAAATGAATTCCACTAACCAAAACTCTTATCCTTAGCAAAATCTATGCAAAACCACTTTAAGCTCTTGTTTTGAGGCCTCCTCTAGCAAGCTTGCATTATCGTCTTCAATAAAAAGGTTAGAAAATAAATATGTCACATGCACAACTTCAACAGTGTTAACCCTATCATATTGATTGTATATTCCTCCAAAGTATTTAAAATATGGCCTAGCAATATCCTCAAAAGTGGTAGCATAAGGGACATCATTCTCTATCACCTTCCAAATGATCTTAACATTCTTCTTCTAATTAGGATGTTGATTAGAAAAAAAATTACTATTTTCGTCTCCATGTTCAGTGGCAATGTTCTACTCTCAAGTCTTCACAATGCTTCCTTATCTATATGATTTTTTCTCTTTCTATGTTCAAGCCTACAAATCACATGTTTAAACTTTTCACCAAGGAATCCAACCAATTCTTGATTATACAATATTATCCATTGTGATTCCATGTCAACTAATTGCTTCTCCTTTTAACCTTTTTTTCATGAGCCCACTTGAATGTAACTTGTTTCACATTTTTTAAATTCTTAGCAAATTGTATAATAGAAGATTCATTCAAAGATTTGTTGTAAAGAACACATGAAAGTGATCAAACTCGCCCCAAACCCTCCTATACCTTGATTTTAACTTGGTCTAACATAAAAAAAAAATTAGAAAGTGAATGCAATCCAATATTTAACAATTCTCTCCACATTAGCGCTTTTATACCTCCAAGTACATATAAGTTTAATTGGTTCAATGCCATATAGCCCCTCATCCTCTAACTTCCTAAAAAAAACAATGTGAATGTGTTAGCTAGGGAAATTGGATCACAAACCTCAATCCTTCCTAATGGCAAATTAAAATCCCCACCCATAATTATATTTTCCAACAAAATTGAACAAATGTAGCCCAAAAGTCCCTTCCCAAAAGGTAACCCTTTCAACACAAGGCCCATAAATATTGATCATAGAGATCTCTTTACCCAAATTTGAATTAATGGTGAAACCCTTGACCTCTAACCCAAAATAAGCCCCCACAAAATAAACTCCCAACCCTCAAAATTTTCGCCAATTCACCAATCGTTTTTCTCACACTACTTGTTGTTCCCTACAATAGAGTACTATTAGGCCCGTGAACATCAACCAATCTTTTCAAGACAACCTTCTTAGAGGTGTTGCCCATACCTATACACACACTACATATAGAGAAAACCCATGGCATACCACCCACTGAACAAGGATTTTCTCTAAATACCCCAAAGAGAGAGTACTATTTACCAACCATAATTTCAATGTTGTTAGAGTTTGCTTCTCTTGCAGACAAGCAAGATTTTCTTCCTATTCCTACCTGTTTATTTCCAATACCCACATTTAACCATAGACCTCCTTCAATCTCCCCTCTACCCCCACAAGAAAAATCACTACAAGAATAAAACAAATACTTCACTAACTCTTCTCAACTACCACTCTCCTTTAATTGTTTATTTCCTTTCTAATGCATAAGGACAAGTGGGATTTTCTTCCTCTTCCTACCCATTTCTTTCCCATAATACCCACATTTGACCTCAAACCTCCTTCAATCTACCCCCCACCCCAAGAAGAAAGTTCACTATAAGAATGAGAGAAATAACTCACTAGTCCTTCTCGACTATCACCCTCCTTCAATTATGCATTTCCTCTATAATGCATTTTAAACTTGCACGAAGAGGGTGGACCTCCATCCCAACCCTTCAAAATACTACACAAGGACAAGTTCGATATCTCTCATCTACCTTTATCCTCAATAAAGTGAAAACCCCAATCCTTAAAACCAACATCCATACCCACCTCAAAATCTTTTACAACCCCCTTTGTGGAAGATTAAGTAAATTCAAAGATGTCAAGTCAATTAAGAACTTGTCGCATTTGAGATACAAATTATCTTGAGTCTAATCTCATCTAATTTCAATTCCAACATCCATTAGGGACGATGAAATGACCATCAACCCTTCAAAATATGAAGACTGAATTCTCGACTTTTAAAGTAGTCCAATACATTAGGTTCAAACCTTCTCACAATTTTGATAATCTCTTACCTCACTTCGCCCTTGACCTAGTTGAAGCTTCGTTGCATAAGATCCCTTTCTATGTAACTTCACATTAACTTACTCTTTATCTTTATCCTAAAGCTTTTTAACCAATATCCTTCTTTGAAAAGGAAACTCACAATCAACAACGAAATGGACATAATAATAACATATAACAAATTTGAAAGGCACCTCAAAGTGGTCTCACCACTAAACATGACATTTGGAGCCCTTTTTGAATTGCCATAACTACACCCTCATATATAATCCAACCAGGACACATGACACAAACATTCTACCTAATATCATGTAGCTCATATCCTTAATGTATTGCCCAAGGAAATTGCATATTCCTTAAAAAACCTCAATTGATGAAAATTTAATTGGCAACCTCAAGAACTTACCCATCCAAAGTCCATGTCATTATACTTGATCAAGCATCAAGACAAGTCGACAAATGCTTGTGAATTAGTGGAAACAATTGCCACCTCGAATAGGTAGTAGCCATATTTTTCTTTGCTTCCTCGATAAAAAAAACAAATGCCAACCATTCTCGAGCTAGTAGAAAAAGCATGGACACACCCTAAATGAGGCCCCCACCACCAACTTAACTAAGCTCAAATTGATACCTCACACACTTCACCCTTGTGAAATCTACGCACCAATGCTTGAAATGTCATTTTAACACCTCATTCATCTTAACATCCTCAACCAAGAATAATTTCACAAGCTTCCTCTTTTGTTTTACAGATTTCCTCTTTTTGCTCGCTTGAAAACCCTCCCAACTACCATTTGAAACCATTTCCTTACCCCCCTTTCCCCTTTTAAAATTGCTTTGGTATCTCCAACCCCACCTTTTCATAGAACCAACACTTAAAAAGAACTTTTAACCAAATCCTCTGTAAACTACAACTTTGCTAAACCGCTTATCCCAAGAACCGTGTTCACCATTGGATTTTTAGCTAAATTCGAAAACAAATATTTGCACTGATTATTAGGTTGTTGAGTCGAGACATAATTAATTAGGCCGGTGAGCGGAGAGTTGCTTATGGGTGGTGTGCCCGTGTGTAGGTGCATCTTTATGTGTTGGGGGTGGTGTGCCCGTGTGTAGGTGCATCTTTATGTGTTGGGGGTGGTGTGCATGTGTGGTTATGCTCTTTATGTGTTACGGGGTTGGGAGGCCTAGTGTGGTAAATATGTTCAATTCATGTATATTAATAAAAACATAATGGTTGTTTGAGGGTATTTTCAACTTTTGACTTAGGTAGGGTTTCCGGAAATAACAGGTATGGGCTTTTGTTTCGACAGGTGTTCGGAATTTTGCGGAATTGATAATAACACAGGAGGTGTTTAGAATAGTTGTGTTACAAAGGACCAGAAACTGTTTGATTAAATGCATGATAATGTCATCATGATATATGATTTCACACTGGCTAGTGTGATCAATACTTGTGCAGCCCTAAGTAACCAGATTCGTTTTATAGGGCCCACAAATCCAAATCCGTCGTGTCTGACATGATTTTCTCGAAATTCGTGTCCAAAAAAAATGACACGTCGTGTCCTATTTTGACACATCGAATCCCTCAACGTGTCATGATTTTGGAAATCGTGTCCTGTTTTCCAGGACTTGTTAGGTGGCAAAAGTGACATGCGCGGGTATGAAAAGGCCACATTTGCTCATTACAGCCATGCATATTTTCATTTGGCAAGCATTTTGGCAGCTTCATGATCAAGTCTAGGCCCTAGTATTGATATGCTATTCATGGTAATGTTAAATTCTTAAAGTAAAAGTGACATTCTCCTTAATCTTCATTTTCATCCTTTTACTTAAATTTTAACATTACCATGAAATGACTCAGGATGTTTAAGAGTGGTTCCGGCCTCATTGGATTTCATATGGAGAAAGTAGAATTTTAGATTTCATTCAAAATCCAGTAGACTTATCAGTTTTTTCAGAATTTTAGGATTGAGGGATTGCAATGTTTCCATTGAATTTTGTCATGTATTAGGGTATGGAACTCGTATTTAATCAAAGCACCAAACCAGGAGCTTCTGAAAATCTTGCTCCCGCTCCCCGCTTTTGCTCCTGCTCCCAAGTAACACTGATCCTGATGATATGGGTCTGGACACCAGTGTTGAGTTGGCATTGGCCAACATGGATCTCAATTATCCAGTGCTATAGCCTCTTAGATTTGATGACTTAGAGGGGTCATCCTCCACACCAGCAGATGCAGAGGCGACTATGGATACAGGGGAGGAGGAGGATGTGGAGGAGAGCAGTGGGGACCATGATGATGAAGACATTGATGCTGATTCTGATGTTGATTGATGCCTTGAGGCTTGTATACCTGTAGTTGTTTTATATTTTCTATTTCTATTTGCCATTGGCATTGCACCAGCACTACCTATGTAACACATTTTGATTTGATGACTTAATGAGAAAACTATTAGTTGTCAGTGTGTGTTATCTTCCTATTTGTAGTTGTAAGTTGTCTTTCAGTTATGAATTATGAATCTGATTTATGTTGACCAGTACCATGACATGTCTTTGATTTGTATGTATTTGCATGCTAATCGCTTTATATGAAAGATCTGTTTGAGATAGAAATTTGTGTTCATAATTAAATTATGTAGAACTATTATAATGAAATCCATTGTTTGAATCAATAATTTGTATCATTAATTTAAAATTTGTGTGAAATATCTAATTTTAATATATATATTATATATTTAATATTTAACGAATCCTACGTGTCGCGGTCAACGTGTCCGAATCCAACACCAGGAATTGATATGCTCACGATGATATTGAGAGAGTGGAGAGCCCAAGTGGAATTACATGGGCTAAAGAAGGAGCATATAAGTGAAGTGTTTAACAAGTGTACAAATTGTTTGACAAACTATGCCAAAAAGGATGTTTTCTTATGGAATTTAATGATTAAAGAGTATGCGAGGAAATGGCTAGGTGAGGAAGTCCTTGGCCTCTTCTTTCATATGCTAGAAAGCAATATACAGTCGGACAATTTCACGTTTCCCACTGTGTTCAAGGCATACGCCAGCATTTTGTCCCTACAAGAGGCCAAGGGGATTCATTATCACATAATGAAAAGTGGGTTGCAATCGGATTTGTTTGTGGGCGCTTCTCTTATAGATATGTATGTTAAGTTGAAGACTGTAGAGAATGTGCGCCAAGTGTTTGATAAAAACGTATGTAAAAGATGTGGTTTCTTGGATTGCTATGATCGTCGGGTATGTTCAGAATGGACATGCCAACGAGGCTTTGTTATTGTTTTGTGAAATGCAGTGGACGGATGTGCAACCAAACTCAGTTACAGTTGGGAACCTGGTTGTAACATGTGCCCAATTACTGTATCTGCAAGAAGGCAAGCGAGTACATGATTTTATAATTAAAAGCGGCTATGAATTGGATATTCCTGTAGGGAATTCAATTGTAGCAATGTATTTCAAATGTGATAGTACAGATGATTGCACACCAGGTCTTTGACAAAATCTATAAACAGGATGTTGTTTCATGGACAGCCATGATTACAGCGTATGTGCAGAATGGGCATCCTAGAGAGGCATTGAATCTCTACGATCAAATGCAACTGGCAGGTGTAAAGTCGAACCAAGTCACTATCGTTAGAGTGCTGTCAGCATGTGCTGATTTGGGAGCTGAACAAGAAGGCCAGTGGATCCATGACTACATACTTGGGACTGGACTTGAATCGGATGATTCTGTGGGTGATTCATTTATTAGCATGCATGCAAAGTGTGGCAATATGGAGGGTGCCCGACAAGTGTTTGAAAAAATGCCTAAAAGAGATGTGATTGCATGGAATGCAATGATCTCAGGTTATACGAAGCAAGGATCTGTTGAGGAGGCATTTTGTTTTGCCAAATGCAACGGAGTGGAATTCAACCAACTCAAATCAGTTTTGCTAGTGTTCACCCAGCTTTTGGGATTTCGGCAGTTTTAAAAGATGGTAAGGAAATTCAAGAAGAGATAATTAGAAGGGGTTATGAATCTGATATCTTTATAGGAAATGCCCCTGTAGACGTGTATGCAAAATGCAAAAACATAGGGGAAGAACACAAAGTAGCGATAGAATGCCGAAGAAAAATGTGGTCTCTTGGAATGCAGTGATTGGAGGATATACACATAACGGACTTATTGATCAGGCACTGAAGATCTTTCAGGAAATGCATGAACGAAATGCTGTCTCATGGACTATTATGATTGCCGTATGCGTGCACAGTGGTCATTTTGATGTGACCCAGGAGCTGTTCCTACAAATGCAACTGACAAGAGTTAGGTTAGAATTCGGGCACCTTCGCAAGTGTGCTTTCAGGTTGTGCTAACATGGGAGCTCTTCAAAAGGGAAAGGAGGCCCATGAAAAGGTGATGAGAAATGGACTTCAGTTTGATATATTTGTGGGGAGTGCTCTTGTAGATATATATGCGAAATGTGGGAGATAGATAGAGCATGTAACCTTTAAAGTCTTTGATAAAATGCACAGGAAAGATGTTGTTTCATGGTCTGCGATGCTTCTTGTATTTGCCATGCATGGGCATGCAAAGGAAGCCCTTCAACTTTTCGAACAAATGCAACACTTAGGAATGAAGCCAAACCATGTGACCTTCATTGGAATTCTGTCTGTGTGCTGCCATGCAGGCCTAGTGGGCAAGGGACTGCAATATTTTGACTCTAGAGTATACCATATCACACCTGAAATTGATCACTGCTCATGTATGGTTGACCTCCTTGGCCGGGCAGAATGCCTTGACGAGGCAGAGAACTTTATTAACAGAATGCCAATAAAGCGTAATATTGCAATATGGGGTTCTTGTACCCCACAAATGCTGCTCATTATGTGCTTCTATC
This sequence comes from Pinus taeda, assembly GCA_000404065.3. Classification (NCBI taxonomy): domain Eukaryota; kingdom Viridiplantae; phylum Streptophyta; class Pinopsida; order Pinales; family Pinaceae; genus Pinus; species Pinus taeda. The sequence goes on along the minus strand of APFE030354565.1, from coordinate 16,009 downwards.
CAACATCTACGCAGAGGCTGGTGGGATGACATAGAAAAAGTCAGAAGAAAGATGAAAGATAGGAACATCAAAAAGATGCCAGGGTGCAGCTGGATTGAACTAAAAAGAAAGACCTATATTTTCCTCACTGGAGACAAATCGCACCCACAAACACCAAAAATATCTTTAGAGTTGGAGAAATTGTCAGGGAAAATGAAGGAGACAGGGTATGTATCTAATACAGATTTTGTTCTTCATGATGTGGAGGGTAGCAGAAGGAACATACTCTTTGCCACCATCGTGAGAAGCTGGCAATTTCATTTGGACTTGATCAATAACTCCCCAAGTACACCTATCCAAATCATTAAAAATCTTCGCGTGTGTGGTGACTGCCACTCTGCCATATCATTCATCTCTCCAAGATTGCTCAATGAGAAATTGTTGTAAGAGATTCCGGCCGTTTCCATCATTTCAAGAATGGAAAATTCAAAATGCACTTGTGGGGATTATTGGTAAATGCCAACTGAAAAGTTATTATCCCCCTCATCTGTTTTTCATTCATGGCAAACGTGTAGTTTGGAGATATGATGTATTAAATTTGGTTTAGACCAGGCAGATCTATGTAAGCATGTGCTAACATTCTTAATCAGAGATATGTTAACAGTGCATAACTTAGCATTATTTATCCTTTTCACTGTTAAATCAAAAAGTTAGGCAAATTCTTCAAATCAGAGAAGCCAAACCCAAATGGTAGTTAATGGGCTTCTACTTGAAACCGTTTTATTTGTTATCACTCTCTCAGAATACGAGAGTATTTGATTATTTGAAAGGTTTTTTGTTGTATACAATGTCAATGGTTACTGCATGAGTAGTCAGTTGCAGTATGCCTAAACGCTTGTCAGAAACTAATCACAGTTGCAAGTAGGGACAGCATTGATGTGAGAGGGACCGATGGTCCAAAGAAGGGATGTTATATTATTCCACATTGCTATAAAGCAGATGCCAATCGGTAATTGTAAGTTGGTAAAGATGGTTCATGGGAAAATGCCTTTGCCATCAGCACTAGTGACAGCAATAGGCAGTATTGATTACAGGCAAAATAATTTGCAATCACAGGCTGCTGGTTCTAGCAAAAATAAACTCTGGTTGAAACAGGCAAAGCAATTGTTGCCAGATAAAGGGTATAACTTGCAACATGTATTGATTGCAACAAATGGAATGAAAATCACACATGATTAAATATGTTGGTTGCAAGAGCCTAGAAATTGAGACGATAAACAGCAAACAATCATTTGTCAGAGTTATCACTGAAAACAAAGGAACCAGGTCTATAAGTCATGGCAACTGAACGAGTTCTAAATATATGACTGATCAATCCAAAAATCTTGGCAATTTAACAAGTGCTAAAATAGACGGCTGATCCATCCACATATATTTGTGCTCAAGGAAAGAAGTCAAATGTATTTGTTAGGTGAGATGTTTCTGTAGATTTAGTGTTGTACAAGAGAGAGCATCTGATTTACCATCGTCTGTTGTTAGCATGTCCATCAGTTTTTCCTGTGGATCTGGGCTCTTCGAAATGCCTTAATTGGGAAGCAGTGATTATAGATGAAGGGCAACGCCTTAAAACTTTCAAAACCTTCCCAGCATATGGAGAAACTACCTCCTGTTTTCCAGCATATGGAGCTAAATGGAGCATATGGAGAGAATAGACATGAAAACATGTTCGTCCCAGGTATGCCAGGATGGGCTGCTATACAAATTCAGAGAGAGCAACAAGGAGGCAACCTGAAATGCAAGAACAGAAGTTAGCGAAATGACAGTGAGGTTGCATGCAAAGGATGGTGCTACAATGATGAAGCACTTGAAAGCCAACCATGGTTTTCTCATTGAAAATTTTTGACCTTTGACTTAATTTTTATTATTGATTGCATGTATATGGTTGCTTTTGCTCTTTCGAAAGAAAGAATATATAAAAACCAATTGTTGTGGATACTAATCTCATTTGTTTGATGCCCTCTAGGTGTGATGGTGATCGTGCCAGGATTGCACAACCATCAATGTGGGGCATGGCAAGAACCTCTGGACTCTGTTGGTGTACGAATAGCATAGTAAGATGAAGGTGCCCCCAAAATGGAGCCATTGGTTGACATGAGGACAATGGAATTACAAGTACGGACTATGATCGCAAAGTTACTATGCAGCAACAGTTTTGGATTATGTATATAATAAATGCACTAAGGACAGTGCATAAATAAGGGGTAGGATGTAACATACCCTATTTGACACCCGATTTGTAAACATCATGTACATGTGAAACCAAAGCTAGTGAGCTGAAACATGTGGAACAGGCTGATGAGGCTGAAACTAATCGAGGATGGTGTATATAAATGTTAGGCCAGTGACTGAGTTATGAATATTGCTAAGGCCAACGTGCTTGTGTAATGGGTTTGAGGACCGTGATTATTAGAATGGTGAGCCAAGTGTTGCTTCTGGGCGGTGCGTCCGTGTGTATGTGCATCTTTATGTGTTGGGGCCAATGTGCCTGCATGGTTATCCTCTTATGTGCTATGGGATTGGGAGGCCTAGTGTGGTAAATATGTTTAATTTATCTATATTAATAAACACATAATGGCTGCTAGCAGACCGAGACAGAAAGAGTATGAGGGGTCAGTGACTCCACATCCAAAATTATGATATTATAATATAATATTATAATATTAAATAAAGGAGAAATATATTTATAAAAGGAAATTATGCTCTTATAATATAATTTATAATATTAAATAAGGGAGAAATATATTTATAAAAGGGGGACTTGGTTACTCGGGAATTATTCAGTGAATGATTCAGTGGTTGACTAGTCAATGAGTCCTAGACTTGGACTTTGTAACCCACTGACCAGTTGGTGAGCCCTGTGTTTGGACTTTGTAACTGATTGAAGCATGGTTATTCAGTTAACCGTGATGTAGAGGATGCATCTTGATGCGAGAGCCTTGGTAGATTTGGTTTATGGCTTAGTCAGTGAGTCCTGGGTTTGGACCTTGTAACTGACTAACCAGTCCATAAGCCCTGTGCTTAGACTCTGTAACTCACTGAGGCATGGTTATTCAGTTAACCGTGTTGTAGAGGACACATCCTGATGTGGGATCCTTGGTGGCTCTAGTTTATGGCTTGAGTAGCCCTGGAGTTGAGGCCCTAGCCTGGGGGTGACCGACTGTTAAAAGATAATGAACAGTGTGGTCTATGGCTAGGTGGAACAACAGAGGTCCACAGCGAGCCAACCACATTTGTAGATAAGTATTTCAGAATTGGTTTTATGTTTATTCCGCTACATTTACATATGCCTTTGTAATCTTGTGGCTAACTATGCTCAATTTGTGTATTATGGTTAAGTTATGCATATATTTCCAGTAATGCTTGGATTTGAACAATGTATTTGGTCACTATGTATATGTATTTCCGGTATAATTTCCCCTGTGGTTTTGAGTGAAAAGGTAAAATTATGGGGTTTGTGTGGGTGACATTGCCTAGGGGTGGTTTGGGACGTTACACCCCTCCCTATGAGATTTGAGCCAATAACCTCATGGAGACTAAACCCCAAACAAGCCAACTAATCTACACCTCATGGGTAGCTTTGAGAACCAAACTTGCACTCATAATGAGGAGAAAAATGCCCCTTCCCTACATTGCATCCCTGAGCAATGTTACCATCACCATCACCTATGTAAGTGTCCACCTATGCCAGGGAAACCATCCATCCTTAAAACTTTGAAAAATTGCAAATACAAACCTTCTACCTGTGCACCCCATTCTAGGTGCAATGGTCTTTATTGCACTTTTTAGAACGAGGAGAAAAATGCTTCTTACTTGCACCACAACCCCAAGTAATGTTACACCTACCATTCCCTATCTCTATTTGCATGTGTCTATTTCCAAAAGTTGTTCAAGTGGTAGTGAGGAATGTTGTTACCTTCCTAATATACACATAACTTTTTGCATGTGTCTATTTCCAAAAGTTGTTCAAGTGGTAGTGAGGAATGTTGTTACTTTCCCAATATACACGTAACTTTTTAGAACGGGGAGAAAAATGTTTCTTACTTGCACCGCAACCCCAAGCAATGTTATACACACCATTACCTATCTCTATTTGCATGTATTTATTCCCAAAAGTTGTTCAAGTGGTAGTGAGGAATGGTGTTATCTTCCCAATATACACATGTACATTCCATTTTGGTAGATTCTTATACACATGCACATTCCATTTTGGTAAATTCTTGTACCAAATCTCATGAACGTGCTCCTCTCTTAGGGTATGCTCTCTATAAGGTGGCATTTTGAAATAACTCAAGTTTATCACCTAAACAAGTGGCATTTCGAAATAGAACATGTTTATCACCTAAACAAGTTTCTAGCTATTTTTTTCAAGTTATAGCTTTTAACATGAACTCTATATTTCTTCCTCATGAGAATCTTGTTTGATGCTACAAAATTGATATTGCTTCCCTAAAAAATTGAAATTATATATCAAAATTACACGAAAGACACTCTTAAAGAAAAAATTAGGTATCAACTTTCAAGTACTCTAAACAAGCTATTTTTTTAAATTCTTTAGGCACATTTTTCCAATCAATTTTATCCAAAATTTAACAAAAAATTTAGCAAAAATACAAGAATTGCAGATTTCAATTGTGGAGATTAAACAATCTAAATGCATCAAGGATTTTTTTAAGACATTGAATACATTTATGCACTCAAAAACACATAATGCCAAAATATAATTTAAACAATGAAAAATTACAATTTCACCCACATTTACATAATCAGATTCCGATATAGTTGCCAAATCAAGTACAAAAAGTGAGTGTTCTTCAACTACTTTGCATAGGATAGAGACGTAAGGGGATGTATGATGGGGAGTGATCATTAAAATTCCTAAAGAAAGCAAGAAAGTAGCTGCATTATACTTTTTATTCTTACTTTTCATAAAGGTGGTAAAATCCATTATAATTGATATATTTACGGTGAAGATACTAATCACTTGCTATCCTTTGAATGCACATTAATTTATTACCATCATTCAAAAAAAACCACGCCACCTAAAATGACTTATTATGTCATTGGGGCGAGGAATTTCACTCATACCAAATGAGTCAATAACTTACTTCCTCACATCTGATTAAGACAAACTCTTAACCAATCAAATGTGGTTTTAGGTCCTACTTCATGACCAAAAAAATACAACTTCAATCTAAACAATATCCACAAAAGAAACCAACCTTAACCAATCAAACGCTGTTTTAGGTCCTATTCAATGACCAAAAAGAACAAGTTCAACCTAAGCAATATCCAAAAAAAAACCACTATCCCTTTTTTTGAGGCCACCTCCAATAGAGTGGTCTGTTTTCTAGTATCTAGCCTTAACCTTAGCTTCATACATGATACTAGAAAGTAAAACAGGCCAATGTTTTCTAAATATTAATACAATTTATATTAAAAAGGAAAAAACAACACTGATATAATGGTTATTTCTATAATAGTTAAATTTGAGGGTGATAATAAATTCATTATTGAGGAATGCAGCGGAGCAGCCGAGGGCGAAAATAGGGTTTCCACTGTGCTAATACCATTGCAGGGCTGGAAGTGGTAATCTCTCGTTTCGCAGCACTGCATCGCAAAGGTCAAGAGCTGACCGACCGAATGGGGGCAGAGGGGTCCAGTGGGACCCCTACTTTCAAACAGATAATCATGCAGAAGCAGAGGCAAAATAAGACGGAAGCGGTCAGGATTTCTGAGCTTGACAATAACAAGCAGAACGGCAGGAGGAACAAGGAGAAAATACAAGGGGAAACTGACAAGCCAGACAGAACAACGGAAGGCAAAGGCACAGTGGGTGAAAGCCTGACAGGTACTAAAGACAAAATCACCTCAATAATTAAACCATCAGAAAACGACGAACGACAAGATGAAGAAGACAGGGAGCAAACATATAATAGGCAAGGAAAGCCAGAAAAGGAGGGGGAGCCAAGCACAAGCCCCAATAAATACGCTTCATCAAATGGGGTCTGCAAACCAAAAAAGACCAATAACCTAAGGGTAGTTATAACTGACCCAGAGATTCAAGCATACAGAGAGCAAATCACAGAACAGGCTATCATCTGCAAATTTATGGGCATATGGCCATCTGAAAGGACTCTTTGCCATTGGATTAGACAACAATGGAAGTCGAGGGGGGATGCTAAGCTTCATTTGGGCGCCAAGGGCTTCTTCACAATTGTTTTCTCCAACCTAGAAGACAAGGATAGAATTTTTGAGGGTGGTCCATACTTTTTGGCTTCAGCTGGTCTGTACATGCGACCATGGAAACCAAACTTCGCCCCGGAGAAAGAATCTTTCACTCAAGTCCCAGTCTGGATTCGTTTGTTCTCTCTCCCAATAGACTATTGGGGTCTGAATGCCTTGAAACAAATTGGTGACCAGTTGGGAACATTTGTCAAGGCCTCTGAAGCAACCTTACAAAAGAGATATACTTCTTACGCCAGAATATGTGTTGAAATGGACGTTTCCGGGGCACTGCATGAGGGGCTCTGGCTGGAATACAGGGACGAGGACTACTTTCAGGCTATAGACTATGAGAAGATTCCCTTCCGGTGCTGCAAATGTCATGAACATGGGCATTTGATGAGAGACTGCCCTATGATTAGGAAGGAAGTAGAGACCGAAACAACACAAGCCAACAAAGACAAAGAAACCTTCATAAAACCTAAGTCTAGACAGAGAGCTAATAGAAGGAAGAATAACAAATGGAATACAGACAGGAACAACCACAACAACTCTTTTGTGATCTTAGATCTCGAAACAGATTCGGAGGACAAGCATAAAACCCTAACATCAGATGCAGAGCATGATGAAAAGGAAGAACCAACCAGGGAAGGAACGGATGAAGGGGACCTCAACAATGAAGTTCAAATGCAGGAGAGAACAGAGGAGACAGAAGAAGAAACTCACATGCTCACCAGTGATGGTGGAAGTGAGGATCAAGAATGGGAAAAGGCGCTAGCCAGGGAGGGGATGAACCTACCAGTAATTGCTGAGAACTGGAAGGCCCGAGGAAGAGAGAATGCACCGGAAGAAGAAATCAGGAAGGTAAACAACCTGTTCATAGCAAGGCAAAAAGCAGAATTAGAAAAGCAGAATAGGAAGCTAGGTATAGTAAAAGGCAATAGCTTCCATTCGAAAAGTCTTTTATGGAATTCATCTAGTTCAAAACAGAAGAAAAGAAGAGGCCGTAGAACTAGTGGTGAAGTTCTACAGGAGCTAGGCATGATAATGATAAACTCAGGGAAGATGAAGGCGCTTAGCGCTTTCCAGTCCTTCCAATGAAAATTAGTTAAACATGAAGATCATCTCGTGGAATGGAAGAGGGCTTAACAGCCAGGCAAAACACAAAATCTTAAAGTGGAAAATCTAGAAATACAGATCGGAAATTATGTTCTTACAAGAAACTAAATGTAGCAGCTCTAGTATCAACAGTCTTTGTAGGAAGCTTGGGAGAAATATAGAAGTTTTAGAGATTGAGAGCCAGGGACGAGAAGGTGGCCTTGCAACCATTTGGGATACAAAGGAAATCCAGATGTTATCAGCTGAGGCGAACAAACACTTCATAGCGGTGGATTTTCAACCCATAGGTAACTCTGGATCTTTCCTTTGTATCAATATTTATAGTCCTTAGAAATTAGAAGATAAAATAAATTTTTTAAATTCATTAACCAAACTTATTGAAAGACATCCAAGGTCTAAGTGCATACTAGGGAGTGATTTCAGTATGATAACCACCCTTCTGGAAAAAAAAGGGGGTCTCAGGAAACTTATTAGGGATGCGGAAGCCTTCACAGGTTTCATTGAAACTGTGAAAATGGTAGACATATACCCCAAGAGTGGCATGTTTACCTGGAACAACAGAAGGGGGGGAGAAAGGTTGATAGCTTCTCGCTTGGATAGATTTTTAATCTCAGAAAGCATTATAATGGATGGTATAACAGCAGAATCAGATATCCTTCCTAGTGGTGGGTCAGATCATTGGCCAATTTCGCTTATTGTTGAAGTTCAGGGTACCCCAAGGAATAAACCATTCAGATTTGAAAATTTTTGGTTAGACCACCCTAACTTCCTCGAGATGGTAGAGAAATGGTGGTCTGAACCTTTGGAGGTGAGAGGCTCCAAAATGTTTAATCTACAAAAGAGGCTGAAAGCAACTAAAGAAAAGATAAAAGATTGGAACAAAACGGTTTTTGGAAATATATTCCAGGAGAAAGCCATTCTAGAGAACAAACTGGAACAGATTCACAGAAATGGAGCAGCAGGCAACCACAGTGTTGAAGCGATTGAGCAGGAAAAAGTTCTTTCACAACAGTGGCACAAAAGATGCATACAAGAAGAGATACTTTGGAAACAAAATATAGAGTCTAGTGGCTAAAAGAGGGGGAGCAAAATACAAAATTTTTTCACAGGTCGGCTCTAGACCATAGAAGTGCTAACATGATTCTCGAGTTGAAAAACAATGCAGGGGAGATATTAAAGAATCACAATGACATATCTGCTTTGCTTTCGGATCACTTCAGCTCAATTGCACAGGAACCGCCTATAAACAGAGAGGAGGCCATCAAGGAACTTACAGCAGCCATTCCTAAGTCCATTACCTCAGATCAGAATTGGGCCCTTTGCAGGGAAATCTCTATGGAGGAGGTGGAGGAGGCAATCAGGAGCATGCCTAATGATAAAGCTCCAGGTCCAGATGGATTCACCATCAACTTCTACAAGTCTTGTTGGAAAACTGTCAAGCAGGAGGTCTGGGAGGTAGTTGAGGATTCCAGACGCCCAGGAACCATTCTAAAATCCATCAACTCCACCTTTCTAGCGCTCATTCCGAAGGTTGAAGAAGCAAAGACACCTGATAAATTTAGACCTATTGCCCTATGTAATGTTATCTATAAAATTATTTCAAAAGTCATAGCCAACAGACTAAAGTCGATTCTTCTTGGTATCATCTCGGAAGAGCAATCGGGCTACGTTGAGGGTAGACAAATTCTAGATAACATCTTGTTAGTGCAGGAGATGATTCACTCGCTTCATTCGAGAAAAGAAGCAGGAATGCTAATGCAATTGGATTTATCAAAAGCTTATGACAAAGTAAGCTGGAGGTACCTTGAAGCTGTTTTGGATGCATTTGGTTTCTGCAAGACCTGGATCAAGTGGATACTTGCTCTCATCAAATCTCCAAGATATTCAATCCTTGTCAATGGTGCTCCCTCTGCTCCTTTCACTCCTTCGCGGGGAATAAGACAGGGGGATCCCCTATCCCCTTTCCTATTTGTAATCCTAATGGAAGGACTAAGTAGAATTATAGCCAAGAAGAAAGCAGAAGGATCTATAAAAGGTCTGCAACCGATAAGATCGCTACCAACCACCACACATCAACAGTTCGTGGACGATACCATGTTACATGGTAACCCCCACGGTGAAGGAGGCTGTGGCTTACAGGGGTATCCTTGATCTCTTTAGCCAAGCTTCTGGCATGGAGATAATTTTTCTAAGTCCACAATTTTCTTTTTCAACACTCATCCGGCAGTTCAAGCTCACTTGTCCCAGCTTCTTGGATTCAGGATTGGTTCCCTGCCTTCGAAATATCTAGGGGCTCCCCTGACTTTGAAACCTTGGCAGAAAAATCACTGGGAGAAAGTTCTAGCCGACATGAAGAAAAAGTGCTCGCATTGGACGCACAGAGCCCTCAACCTGGCGGGTAGACTTATCTTAACCAAGGCTGTTCTGCAGGCAATTCCGCAATATCTACTTTCTATGCTTCCAGCCCCCAAGGGCATTCTGCAACAAATGAGAAACATACAGAGATCCTTTTTATGGAATGGGAATGGGGATAAGAAGAAGTGGGCTTTGGTGGCATGGAATAAGCTATGCCAGCCAAAATCTATGGGGGGGCTGAACTTAGCAGATCCTTGGGTGGTCAACAAAACCTGTGGAGCTAAGATATGGTGGAAATGGATTAAAGAACCCAATTTACCTTCGGCGAGGCATTGGAAGGAAAAATACACTCCAGACTGTGATACTCAGGACCTCATAAGACTACAGGAAGTCCCGGAAGGATCATCAATATGGAACCATGCCAGGAATAACAGGAGCTTAGTACAGGAGCACAGCTTTTGGGAGATTCGCAATGGAAGGCTGGCCATGTTCTGGGAAGATGCATGGCAGCAGTTCCCTAAACTGGACACCCCAGAGCTATCTACCCTCAAGCGAATAAGTCAAAATGAGGGAAGACACAGAGTTAATCAGTATTGGACTCAAAGCAGTAGGGATCCGATTTGGAGGGACTGGATTAATTTAAATCCTGGGAATACAGAGGAGAACAACGAAAGCTTTCAGCAACTCAATGAGAGAATCCTCAAAAGAAAGATTCGGAAAACTAAAGAGGATGATAAGCTCAGATGGGGTTTGAAAGGTAATGGTAATTTCTCATTAAAAGAAGCTAGGGATATAATAGAAAAGGAAGAACAGGTAGAAGCCGTGCCCTGGTGTAGCAAAGTTTGGGGCAGCCTATTCTGGCCGAAAATCAGGACCTTCCTTTGGCTTCTAATGAGAAACAAGACTTTAACTTAGGACAACTTGTGCAAGAAAGGTTTCAGGGGACCCTCAAGATGCCCTATGTGCCTTGTCGAGGAGGAATCTATAAACCAACTGTTCAATGCTTGTGAATGGGCAAATCAGTTATGGAGTTGGATGGAAGGAATTCTCAGTAGTTCTGACCGAGACAGAGAATCCATTCATAGAACCATACTGAACTGGAAAAAAGACTTCTCCAACATACGAAGAGTCAACAGCATATGGAAATCTGTTCCAGGGTTCTTACTATGGTCTATTTGGAAGGAGCGTAACCGTAGAATATTTCAAGACGAACACAGGAACATAGAGTTCTCTAAAGACAATATAATAACTAACATTCAACAGTTGATTCAAACGAAATGCAAAGAGGAATGTAACGAGAAACCGTCAGCTCAAGACTTACGCATTTTGAAATGCTTTCGTCTGGAAGCCACCAGCAGCATCACAACTTCGAGACACAGAACGCAACCATCCTCATAGATCGACAAATGGCAGCGTCCGCCGGAAGGAGGATTGAAGCTGAATTTTGATGGGGCCTCGAGAGGCAATCCCGGCATGGCAGGAATTGGAGGTGCATTACGTAACCAGCATGGAGAAATTCTACACATATATTACAGAGCTCTTGGGGAAAGCACAAATAATGAGATGGAATTTGCAGCGCTTGAGCATGGTCTGAGAATTTTAAAATCCCTACGCATCTGCAATATAATTGTGGAAGGGGATTATTCACTGGTCATATCAACAGCGAAGAGAATTCAGGGAGGCACTAAGGCAAGCAAAGCCACAAAACACTGGCGGCTCGCCAAGGTTACAGAAAATATTGCAGAACTAATGGCTGGAATGAAAGGATCAGTTTTTCATGCGGTAAGACGTAAGGCGAACGGGCTGGCGGACTACCTAGCGAATTGTGGCGTGGACAATCAGGACAGGGGGTGGGACAGTTGTTGGGAGGAGGTGGACTGCCTGAACCTGAAGGCGAGATGTGTACAACTGGCACAACAAGATCTAAACGAAACCGACCGGGCTTGATGGGCAACGGTTTCTCTGTCCAGCACCGTATACCTGGCATTTCCGGTAACAGATTGGGATATTATCACGGGAGCTTGACGACTAGACAGATGCGGCGGTGGTCATTATGGCAAGAGAACGCCAAACATGGAAACTATCAATATGGTTCATGCCACGAGAGATTCCGTAGAGTCCGTTTGCGAGGAAGGGACAGCTGGCTCAACCTTGATGGGAAGGCACTCAGCAACATTTATGCTAGGTCAGGGAGAAGATATGTGATTTGTGCGAACATCTTCCGAATTAATAATGAAAGTACCTCCACTCTGCATCGAAGGGGAGAGCGCATTATGGGAAACTCCATGGAAATTAGCTATTTAACGGAGAGTCGTGGCTCTGGTTCTTCTACCTCAGTTCACAGCACTGCAAGAGACCACCATCTTTCTGTCTGTAGCAGTGATCACAACGATAAGATTAGAGGGATTAGGATGGAAGCGGGGAGTTGTAGATGTTCGGCGGCCCACCATGAACTACGAACCGTGCAGAATATGTATGAGACCAGAGCAACAGCAAGGAGAAAACGCAAGATAGCGGAATTGGAAGCTTCTGTGAAAGAGGAAGAAGCGGAGCGACATGAGGGAATCATTGCGGAGGAGGTTGACTGGTTACATGACCCGGGTACTCCTTCCAAAAGAGCCACTCAGTTTGTTCGGACTAAAGCAGAGAGTTGGAGAATCAAAACTCTCCTTGCGAAAGCCCTGGATTCAAAGGATGAAGGGAAGCAGCATTCTGGGAAGGGGAACTCCACTTCGGAGGATCAGTCTGCAAATTTTCATGAAATCCATGAATCGCTGGATCGAAGAATTACCACAGTGCATGAGGCTGTGGAAACTGTCAACAAGAAATTGACTCTGCTCATCAGGCTTCTTCGGCAAACTCTGAGTCCGGACCCCCTCATGCAGGAGCAAAAGATGAAGGAAGCTCAGGAATTCCAATCCATGCAAGATATGCAGGCTAGAGTCGACAAGCATGTTCTGGACGTGGGCTTAGACACAGTCAGTCGAATTGGTGGCTTTCCGCGCACTGGCGGGTTTCCTTAGTTTCTTCTTTAAATCTATCCTTTTCTTCTGTCACGGCTTCGACTTTATGCCAGTTAGTTCTGTTACTCTGTTTTCTGTCATGGCTTCGGCCTTATGCAAGATAGTGATGTTACTCTGTCTCTGTCCAAGTTTTGATAGTGTCGTGGCGATTAGTAACTGTTTTAAGAGTAAGCCGCTCTGCGTGGTGTGCAGCTCAGTTTTGAAAGCCAAGGGCTGGCTGTCAGCATGGTTTAAATGATCCAACTAAGGTTTCGTTCTGCTTCGGCAGACTTTTTGTAACATATTTTGTTCTATAATATACATATCTGACTTTAAAAAAAAGAGTAGTAGAGTGACCCTTCTTAATTTAGACTACGAGTTCACTCAATGGTGCTGATAGTTTAACAGCTGTAGGTATACATTGGGATGATGTTTTTTACGTTGTCGAAGCTTTTAGTGATCTTTTTCGGTCCTTGAATGGTAATCGTGTATATATATATATATAGGTGACACCTATGCTCCCAAATTGGCTATGTAAATCTTTTTCCGCTTTTCGCTGGTAAAACTCAATGGTCACTGCATATGTATACTTCAAATTTTGCATTATAAAGATTAATGGAAGTAAAAATGTGACTGACATGATTCTGATGGATGAATAAAATGATGGTCTTACACCTAATGATGTAGTGATCGCCGTGAGAGTAATCACACTCATTGACTCACACAACATATGTGGGGATATATATGCCCCTGTTGGGTGCTGTAATGATAACATTTCTAGTCCCGGCTCCCATGTGCTTCCCAACTTGGGATTTGTCTGTAAAATTTCCAGTTGCTTGCATAATTGAATTGCGATTTAAGGCTCATGTAATTCACTGACCATATCTGCAACAATTGTTACTACGTCTTTAGCGCATATGTAAGCAAAGCGTGCGAGAGCCCCTACCTTCATGACAATGTGCACAGCTAGGTTCGTCCATGATAAATGGGAGGGGTCTTTATCAGAAAGAACAATGATTTCTTTCCCATCCAAATTGGTCTTTATGGTCTCATTAATTTAGATGCAGGAATGGCAAATGGGGAGCGGTTTTTATCATAAAGAGTCAATTTTGATGCACTATGGCTGTTAATAGGTGTCACCTTTAAATATATAACCACATAGGATGCAAAACTAATGAGAGCATAGTGTAACCTTTAAATTTATAAGGCGCATGTTCTCGAAATAAGAAAATGTTGCATCAACCCTTATCTAAAATTCTCCTTTTGAAACTGTAAAAGCTCTTAGTGATCTTTTTATTGGGCGGAATGCCACCCACAAAAGAAATTTCATGCTAGCCTATGTGCCCAGGTTTAGCACCCGGTCGATCCCCCAGGTTTTAGGATCGTGTATCCCACCAATCCACTACCTTAACAATGCTAACATAATTGGCATGATACTTCCGATAATTTCTGGGATTTGACGCAAGCCATCTCCATCGATTTCCTCAGCCGCTTGTGATGCCATTGATTCAAGACAAGATCATACAAAGAAACAAAAAAAAATCAAATAATCGAAAAACTACAAAATCAACATAAAATAATTTTGTGAACTCAATCAACTCCATTTTTCCTTTTGTGAAAGCTGTACAGATCTTATATTCACATGAAATAAAAACCTGTGGCACCCCGCTTAAAGGACATGGATTTGATTCTCGTTTAAGAGAATGGAACGTTGTCAACTGTTGTGATAAACGATGGGAGCGAGCATGCCATGGTTGGGAAATTTATCTTTGTTGTTGAGGACTGCGAGGCTAATCCTTCAGCTTCAGTTTTTCATAGTCGTATCGAAACAAAACGCCAATTACACAATTTCTATTCATTTTGAAAAACATTGGCCGGGAATGCCAGTTTGAATTCAAAAATTTAAATTACACCATTTCTATTCATTTTAAAAAAACATTGGGCAGGAATACCAGTTTGAATTCAAAAATTTCAATCGGATTTGAAATCCAATTTTGAAATGCTATACGGTGAGGTGACATTGAATTATGTGTGTCACATTGAATGATGGAACCGCGGGAGCCGAATCATGAATGCGACATTGAATGTATGTACGTCACATTGAACGCTGGAACCGAGCCGTGAAAACTGCCAGAGGCGCCATGATCATGGAAGGCGGTCGAGTTGCCGGGAATTAGCCGGGGAATCGGGACTATGCACCATGCGCATGGTGCATGTTATGGGCATGGTATGGTAGAGTTGCTATCGGTTGCATGCCCAGTCACATTAAATATCGCTTGCCATGTTCATGGCCCATGCGAATGCAGAGATGTATTTCGGTTGACCAAATGTACTCTTAAGAGTCTTAAATACCCAATAGCAATAGCAATGTATTTCGGTTGACCAAATGTACTCTTAAGAGTCTTAAATACCCAATAGCATGGCATTTATTGGTTGCCATAAATGGGAGACTCGCCATGCTCGGATTAGTCTCAGCTGTCGGGGTGGAGATAGCGAGCGGGAAAGACCTCGTCGCTCAACTGGCCACCGGAGGAGTTCCACTGTTTATTGGAAGCGCGGTTCTCTTCACGCTTGCTTCTCTGATACCCATGTTCAAGGGAGTGTCCAAAGAGAGCAAATCACAGGAAATATGGTCTTCTGGGGCAGAGATGTTGAATGGGCGTTTTGCCATGATTGGCCTCGTTGCGCTGGCCTTGACTGAATACCTCAAGGGAGGTCCTCTCATCTCATGATCATCATCAGCTCTGTACCAAACTTCATACCCCTCTTAGTGTAGGTTGTAATCGAACCCAACTTGTATTCACTCTGCTATCACGAGATGGCACTGTAACAAATTGTTTTGGCAGTTTATGATATAATTGACAAGTTCTTCACAATATGTGTCATTTTGATTAGAATATTTACAGAATCAATCATATAAATATATTTCTGATCAGTACATCTTTGGCAGAAACTCTGATTACAATTTGGCACGCTAATATTGAACAGATATCAATTGACACCAACCATTACCAGGTTTTACTTTGGAAGGATAAAAACAAGCATAGCCATCAGTAACACAAACTTTATTCATTTGCTACTCATAAATTTCTAAATTCTGTACTAACTAAATACTTTTAATTATTCCAAAAAATACTAGTAATTATTCCAAAACTGCAGAGAAAGAACTAAATTTTTTTAAATCGCAAAAATTGTATAAGGAATTTATTAGTACATATATGCCATATGTTGTATGTAGTTACATATTTAAATTTAAATAGATATTATAAAAA
>APFE030354552.1:3343-17318 GCA_000404065.3 Pinus taeda | reverse complement strand
TCCCTGAAGACACCTTCTGCAAATTATCCCTGAAAAGTGCCCTTTTTCCATTGGCACAGGTACACAGTGTCTTATCCGTGCCAATCACTGAGATCCTCAAAAAGGGGCGCGCCCATTGGCGATCTGTCCTAGAACAACACTCGCGCCAACTAAGTTTGGTAATGATTTTTGGCAAACGCGCATCCATATGTTTTTTCCTTTCAGATCATGAAGTCTTTTGAGGGAAAAAATCCATCTGATAGAGGTCGAGATTCATCATCTATCCTTGACATCTATCCTCAATATCTTTTCAGAGATAATGTCGATCCACAATGGGCGTCCTGCTGCATTGAATCTTCCTCCCTTCTCCATTTATAAAAGTCTGTCCTCATGCATTAGACAAGCTAGTTAAGGAGTTCGGGAGTAATGCTAGTTGTGATTATGCTTGTCTGGAGTGATAGTAAGAGTCTTGAAGCATAGAGAGGTTATGTTGTCGGAATCCTGAGAGAGATAAGGTCTATTGCAAGGCATACATAGCTGCTCGCCCAGCCAGAGAATAGGTTCAACGTCAGAACCTTGGTTGCATCTTTCTCTGCCTATTATTCATTAATAGATGACTACTGTTATGGTTCCATTCTCATTTGTCTTATGATGGTTAATGTGAATTACATCCTTTCTGACTGATGTATAGTTGCTTTTACTAGATTTCACGCTTGTGTTTGTTCTCTCTTTGCATGGGCAGGTGTCCATCCGCGAGGATAGTGGAGGATTGTGACCGGCCAGAGCGAAGGAGTGAGAGTGGTATCTCTTCATCAAATAAATAGCACTGGAATCCAAGTAGGTGTTCATTACCCACTTGTTAATTGCAACTAGGAACTTGTAGAGTAGCATTGATTGATTGTTGCTAGACCCATTTTGGGCTAGTGGGATCGCCTCTATCCGCAGAGGGGATTTTTTAAATTGAAAAAACAAGTATATTATTTAAATTACAAAGCAATTATTTGACTATGTAATATGAAGACCTTATCTTATCTTAATTTAATCCATTTAAGAATCTCCTTATTTTTTAAAAGAAAATAGTATTATTGTGTTTTCCTAATCACAGTGTAATTGTTTGACTTTATATTATACAGATGTGAAGTTGTTTAATTTTACAATGAATTTTATTTCATTGTTAAAATTTGATAATATTAAAAGTTAGAATTTTGTTGATGGAACAAAGAGACAACATCTCACTAGAGTTATGAAACATGTACATGGGGATTGTATCTGCGATTTCAAAGTTCATCATCATACTTTCACAAGGTTTACAAGTCATTTCAAATGCTAATGGTGTTAGAAAATTTTGGGTCACACCTAGAAGACTACACCTTTTGGTGGAATAGGGAGTAGCTTAAAGGAGTCTTATTCATCCAAGCATAGTATTCAAAGACAAAACATTTGAAGAATGTCTAGTTGTGTCAATGTTTGTTTTATTTTAGTGGTGTAAGCATTAAGATATTTTCTTGGATTTATGGCTTAAATAAGAGGTAGTGCAAGGGGCATTTCCATACTCTAGAACCCTAACGTGATCCTTTTTTACCATTGGATCAGTATGCCCTATATTTTATTTGGAAAATTCAAACATATTGGGGCTAAAGAGTGGGTATTATTATCAGTTATCTATTGTCCTTATATTCTAGTATGGTTCAGGAATGCAATGTAAGAGAATCTACACTAGAAGAGAAATGGCATTCTGATGACTGGAAGGTCAACCCCCAAGAAGCGCAAATATTGTCTACTATCAATTTATCCCTGCAAATGCTTGCACCTTCATATTGGAACTTAAATTTTCCTCTTAGCCAATCTCCTTCTCGCTTCTCATGACCCCTGAGGGGTTTCTCAAGCGAAAATTCGATGGGGCATCCAAAGGTAATCCTGGGGATGCAGGTTTTGGAGGGACCATAAGGGATTCGTAGGGGTAAGATGTCCAAAAGCCTAACCCTAGGAGATGATGCGCTAAACTATGGGCCCCATTTGGGTAAATTGGTACATCAACTTCCCGGGGTCATAACTTTGGCATACAATCTCTGTTTGATGCACACAATACCTCGTTAGAAAGATTTATCTGAGGAATAAACCTTTTGAATGACCAATGTCAGTGAATAATCCATGTTGGTCTAGATTTTCCCAAAAAACATCGTTTAGGGCCTCAAAATGGCTCTAGAGTTCAAGACCCGAAAAACTGCCAAAAATAGTAAATTGTGCTACAAAGAAGGAAACTAAAAAGATAAAAGAAACATTGGTTGGGATCCGATTGGAATAAGAAAGTGGCCACCAATATCCACGTGGAACAGTCAATCACTGTTCTCATCTAATAAAATACATAAAAGCATAAAATAATTCCTTTACCTCTTACAAACCATAGAGATAAGGAAACAATAAGTAAAGTATGCATGATATAAGAGTGGGTCCGTATATAGATCCCCATTGATGCCTTGACAATGAGGTAAATGTTCTCATAAGACAATATGTCCATCATAAAATGCATCCTCCATCTCACACAAGTGGCATCATAAAGTCGACAACTCACTCAATAATGAAGTGTAGGGGCTCTAAAGGTATAATGTTTCCACCAAAAGATTCAACCTTTCATCATCCAAATGTGCCACATCCTCTCCAACTAGGGTATATAATCTCTTCATGTGTGCCACATCCTCAAAGGCCCAATGCCCTTCAAAGTAACAGAACAACCTCCAAAAGAAGTGGGATGTCCTTTGAAAAAAGATGTGTAGGTGGTGTTCAAAATGTGTAAGTAACCCTCCCACATCCTCCAAAAATTCAAAGCTCATGCCCACATCATATCTATGCAAAGCACATCATCAAAGGAGAGGCCCTAAATTTCTAAGTGTGACCATCAGTTGGGGGAATGTACACAACTCAATGCAACATAATGCCATACGTAAATTCCATTAGGTAGATCAAATTAAGTGTCCTATTGGACTTTACAATATCTTCTAGAAAATGTACCACATGTCAATTTTAGGTATGGGATGATCATCATCAACCCTTGTTAGGTGTGCTAGTACCCAGGAAGAGTGGTTTTTCCTAGGAAAGCCATCAAAGGGTATTTGTAATGACATATAGAATAGTATGGGGCTTGACTTCAAGAGTGGTCGTACATAGTTATGTAAGGTTATATAATATTTTCATCCACTTGAGCACCTTTGCAGAAGGAATGCTTATGCATTGAGTTACCTTTTCCTTAGCATTATGCCTTACTACCCCTTTCTTTCACTTTATTTCATATATTCCCCTTTTTTAACTTATCCATTTGACTTTGAGCTAGAACTGGTTAAATGATGGCGTGCTCGGCTCTCATGGCAGCTGTTAGGTTTTAACTCACAGACGACTTGCTGCGTTTATCTTTCTCCTCTATGACTGCAGTTTTATGGTTTGTGAGGGCTTGTTGCGGCTAGGTTTCCTCTTCTTTCGGGCTCCTCGCGGGTCTGGAGGCGGTATTATCGCGCCTAGCAGCCCTGACTCGTCGGGTTCAGCGGTTGTCCAGTAGCATGGAGACGGAGGGGTCCAGTGGGGCCCCTTCTTTCAAGAAAATAGTTCTTCAGAAGCACAATGGTGAGATGAAAGAGGGAGTCAGAATAACAGGAACAAGGAACAGTAACCGACATGACAGTGAAGACAGGGTTCAATCCCAAGGGAACTCTGACAAAACTAAGGAAGCAAGGAAGGGCATAGGCCCAGAAACTGATCACCTGATAGGCACCAAAGACAAAACCCATGTAAGTAACAAGCCCTCAGATAATAGGAAACGACAAGGGCATGAGGAAAGAGAGCCTACGGGAAACTATCAAGGAGAGCCGGATAAGGAGGAGGAACCCATTTCTAACCCCATCACTGCCTCTCCAAGCAATGGGGCCTGCAAACCAAAATAGACCAAAAGCTTACGCGTGGTCATAACGGACCCAGAAATCCAAGCTTACAGGGAGAACATGACGGAACGCGCCATCATCTGAAAATTCATGAGCATATGGCCACTGGAAAAATCTTTATGTTAATGGATAAAAACGCACTGGAAGCCCCGAGGGGATGTTCAGCTCCACTTAGGAGCCAAAGGCTTCTTCACTGTGGTCTTCTCCAACCTAGAAGACAAGGATCGCATTTTCGAGGGTGGCCCGTATTTCATGGCTTCAGCAGGCCTGTACATGAGACCCTAGAAGCTGAATTTTGCTCCGGAGAAGGAATCCTTCACCCAAGTCCCAGTCTGGATTCGTCTCTTTTCTCTTCTAATAGACTATTGGAGTCCTACAGCTCTGAAACAAATTGGTGACAAACTCGGCACCTTCGTCAAAGCTTCTGAAGCCACTCTCCAGAAAAGATACACGTCTTATGCCAGAATATGTGTTGAAATGGATGTCTCTGGAGCTCTTCACGAAGGAATCTGGTTGGAATACAGGGATGAGGAGTATTTCCAGGATATTGACTACGAGCAGATCCCCTTCCGCTGCCGTAAATGCCATGAACATGGGCATCTACTTCGGGATTGTCCACAACTAAAGAAGGAGCAAGTTTCAGCTCCAGTCCAGACCCATAACGACTCGAAAGCATTCCTCAAACCCAAGGCCAAACATAGAGCAAATAGACGAAAAAACATCAGGGGAAACGGAACTAGAAATGCCCATAACAACTCGTTTGCAATCCTGGACCCAAAAATGGATTCAGAAGAAAAGCACAAAGCTCCAACCTCAGAAGCAGAACCTGAAGGAAAAACCACGTCCATAGAGAAGGACGAGCAGGATGGGAATTTCACAGATGAGGTTCAAATGCAGGAAAGAACAGAGGACACGGGGGAAGACATGGATATGTTAGCCAGTGAAGCTGGTAGCGAAGATAAAGAGTGGGAAAATGCGCTAGCAAGAGAAGGTTTGAATCTCCCAGCAATGGCTGAAAAATGGAAAACCAACGGGATAGAAAACGCATCGGAGGAAGAGCTCAGAATTGTTAATGACCTCTTCATAGCTAGGCAAAAAGCTCTGATGGACAGGCAGGAAAGCAAGCTAGGTGTAGCGAAAGGTCACAACTCTCACGAAAAAAGCACCCTATGGAAGACTTCGAACTCGAAAAAAAAGAGAAGAAGGGGACGAAAGACAAGTGGGGAAGCATTACAAGAGCTAGGCATGATTTTGTTAAACTCGGGGAAAATGAAGGCTCTCACAGCCTTCGATTTCTTCCTTTGAATCTAAGTTTTTACATGAAGATAATATCCTGGAACGCCAGAGGGCTTAACAGCCAGGCAAAACACAGGATTCTAAAAAGGAAGATTCAATGTCACAATCCAGAAATCATGTTTCTTCAAGAAACAAAGTGCAATAGCGCCAACATCAATACGTTAGGCAAAAAGCTGGGCACCCATATGGAGATCATCGAGACTGAAAGTCAAGGTAGAGAAGGAGGCCTTGCCACCATCTGGGATGCCAGGAACATCCAGATGCTCTCAACTGAAGCCAACAAGCACTTCTTGGCATCTGTCTTTCAACCCATCAGTAACTCTAATTCCTTCCTCTGCATAAATGTTTATAGTCCTCAGAAATTAGAAGATAAGCTTTCCTTTTTAAATACTCTTCATAGTATAATCCGAAGGCATCCAAGCTCGAAATGCATTTTTGGGGGTGACTTCAACATGATTACCACCCTGTTGGAAAAGAAAGGAGGCCTTAGAAAACTGGGTAAGGACGCGGAAGCTTTTTTCTCCTTCATTGAGTCAACCAAGTTAGTAGATGTTATCCCCAAAACGGGTTCTTTTACTTGGAACAATCGTAGGGGAGGTGACAAGCTTATAGCCTCCCGCCTGGACAGATTCTTAATCTCAGAAAACATATTAATGGACGGCACCATAACTGAGTCAGACATCCTACCCAGTGGGGGTTCAGATCATTGGCCGATCTCGCTTAAGGTGGAAGTTTCCAGCACCCCAAGGAACAAACCCTTCTGGTTTGAAAAGTTTTGGCTGGATCACCCGAACTTTCAAGAGATGATCAAGAAGAGTTGGTCGGAACCTTTGGAGGGGAAGGAGTCCAAAATGTTCAATCTCCAAAGGAAGCTTAAACTAACCAAACAACACATAAAAGAATGGAACAAAAATGTCTTCGGGAACATCTTCCAGGAGAAAATAAGTTTCGAGAACAAGATGGAGCAGCTCCACAAACAAGGAATAACAGGGAATCTCAATGCGGAAGCCTTGGAATAGGAAAGAATGCTTTCGCAACAATGGCATAGCCGGTGTTCTCAAGAAGAAACCCTATGGAAACAGAAATCAAGAATTCAATGGCTAAAAGAAGGGGAAATGAATACAAAATTCTTCCATAGATCAGCGCTAGATCGCAAAAGTTATAACAGAATTCTAGAACTGAAAAGCAATACAGGGGAAATTTTAAAAAATCACAATGATATATCTGCTCGGCTCATTGATCACTTCAAGCTGATTGCTCAGGAACCTCATATAAATAGGGAAAACGCTATCAAGGATCTAACGAAGGCCATCCCGAGAATCATCACTGAAGATCAAAACTGGGCCCTTTGCAGGAAGATCACTATGGAGGAAATAGAAGAAGCCATCAGAAGCATGCCCAACGATAAAGCTCCTGGGCCAGACAGTTTCACTATTAATTTCTACAAGGCATGCTGGAACACTGTTAAACAGGATGTATGGGAGGCAGTGGAAGATTCCAAAAGATCGGGAACTGTTCTCAAATCCCTCAACTCCACTTTTTTAGCCCTCATACCTAAAACTGAAGAAGCCAAAACCCATGACAAATTCAGACCCATTGCCCTTTGTAACGTTATATACAAGATCATATCAAAAGTAATAGCTAGTAGACTGAAAACAATTCTCCTGGGCATCATCTCGGAAGAGCAATCGGGATACGTGGAAGGTAGACAGATTTTCGACAACATTCTTCTGGCTCAGGAGATGATCCATTCCCTGCACTCAAGGAAAATTGCAGGCATGCTTATGCAACTGGACCTGTCTAAGGCCTACGACAAAGTTAGCTGGAAGTACCTCGAGGCAGTTCTAAAGGCATTTGGCTTCTGTAGCACCTGGATTAAATGGGTTATGGCGCTTATCAAATCTCCTAGATATTCTATCCTCATCAACGGAGCTCCATCTGACTTTTTCGCCCCCTCAAGAGGAATCAGACAAGGGGATCCATTATCTCCCTTCCTCTTCATCATCCTTATGGAAGGGCTCAGCCGAACTATAGCTAAGAAGCAATCAGAAGGTAAAATTCAAGGTCTCAAGCCCTTCAGATCGCTCCGGGCCACCACGCACCAACAATTTGTTGATGATACTATGTTACATGGTACTCCCACAGTTAAGGAGGCGGTTGCTTACAGGGAAATTCTTGATCTTTTCAGTCAAGCCTCAGGTATGGAAATAAATTTCTCTAAATCTACTATTTTCTTTTTCAACACCCACCCATCTGTCCAATCTCACCTTGCTTGGCTTCTAGGCTTCAAGATTAGCTCCCTTCCTTCAAAGTATTTAGGTGCTCCTCTTTCTCTCAAACCCTAGAAGAAAGAGCTCTGGGAAGGTATCCTTGCCAACCTAAAAAAGAAATGCTCTCACTGGACCTTTCGGGCTCTTAATCTTTCGGGCCGTTTAGTCTTAGCCAAATCCGTCCTCCAAGCCATCCCTCATTATCTCCTCTCTTTACTCCCTGCACCCAAAGGGATTTTGCAACAAATCAGAAATATCCAGAGATCTTTCCTATGGAGCGGAAATGGCGAGAAGAAAAAGTGGGCTCTCGTTGCTTGGGATAAATTATGCATGTCAAAATCTAGTGGAGGTCTGAATCTTGTTGATCCAGAGGCCATCAACAGCACTTGTGCTGCCAAGTTATGGTGGAGGTGGATCGAAAACCCCACTCTACCCTGGGCCAAACACTGGAAAGAAAAATATGTCCTAGACTGTGATACTCAGGACCTCATTAGACTGCAGGATATCTTGGATGGTTCTCCTATATGGAACCATGCCAAGCGGAACAAAAATCTCGTCCAAGAAAACAGCTTTTGGGAAATTCGTAATGGCAGACTAGCTTTGTTCTGGGAGGATGCTTGGAACTAGAGGCCCAAACTTGATTCTCCTGAACTGCTAATTTTAAAGCAAGCTCATCAAGCCCAAGGCAAATACACGGTTAATCAATATTGGCAACAGCACAGCACAGATGATAACTGGAGGGATTGGATCAACTTCAACAGTGAGCACTCAGAGGACAACAATCACACCGCTCAGATTTTAAATGCAAGCATCCTAAAAAGAAAAATCAGGAAAACGGAAGAGAACGACAAACTCAGATGGGGTCTCAAAGGAAATGGGAACTTCTCTCTGAAGGAAGCCAAGAACATCTTAGAAAAGAACGAACAGGGAGAGGTTCAGCAATGGTGCAGCAAAGTTTGGGACAATCTCTTATGGCCCAAAATTAGGACCTTCCTTTGGCTTTTAATGAGAAACAAAACCCTAACCTGGGACAATCTTCTTAAGAAAGGATTTGTTGGTCCTTCCCGATGCCCCATGTGTCTTGAAGAATCAGAATCTCTAAACCATCTCTTCAACACCTGCGATTGGGCAAATCAAATATGGAGATGGAT
Source organism: Pinus taeda (assembly GCA_000404065.3). NCBI lineage: Eukaryota > Viridiplantae > Streptophyta > Pinopsida > Pinales > Pinaceae > Pinus > Pinus taeda. The sequence continues at coordinate 8,693 of APFE030354552.1, read as the reverse complement.
GGAAAACCTCCTTAGCAGCTCGAACCGGCAATTAGACTCAATTCACACTACCATTCTAAACTGGAGAACGAATTTTTCAGGTTCGCAACGAGTCAACAGCATCTGGAAATCGGCTCCAGGATTTCTCCTCTGGTCTATATGGAAGGAGCGTAATCGACGGATTTTCCAAGATGAATTCAGGAACATCAACTTCACAAAAGACAGCATCCTGTCCAACATTCAACAACTGATTCATGCTAAATGTAGAACACACGTCAGTGAGAAACCTACAACTCGGGATCTTCGAATTCTTCAAAACTTCCGCCTGGATGTTGATGCTCACAACTCTATTTTGCCTCAAGGCACCCCCCAGTCTTCCTTATGCGATTCCTGGCAATGTCCACCGGATGGAGGGCTTAAATTGAATTTTGATGGGGCTTCGCGGGGCAACCCAGGCTTGGCTGGAATTGGAGGCGTTTTCCGCAATCAGAAGGGAGAAATTCTGCACATCTACTACAGAGTGCTGGGGGAAAGTACTAATAATGAAATGGAGCTTGCTGCCCTGGAACACGGCCTCAGAATAGCTAAATATCGGAATTTCCACAATTTAACTGTGGAGGGGGATTCCTCGCTGGTCATCACTACTGTGCAGAAACTTCAGAGAGGCATTAGAGCCAACAAAGCAATCAAACATTGGAGATTAGCAAAGGTTACTGAAAGTATTGAGGAACTCTTGCGCAGTATGTAGGTCATGGTTTTCCAGGCGGTCCGACGTCGTGCTAACAAACTGGCGGATTACCTGGCAAACTGTGGAGTTGATAGTCAGGGAAGTGGGTGGGACAGCTGTTGGGAGGAGGTGAACTGTCAAAGTCTGAAAGACAGATGTGCACAGCTGGCTCAGCAGGACGTGAACTATACCGATCGAGCCTAACCGGTTTTGATCTATCTAACCGGCTCCGTCGAACAGAAAGCGGGAACAATAAATCGGAACCACATCACATCCACGGAAGGATTGGACAGACGAAGCGGCGGCGCCCAGCTCAAAGCAAAGGCAGGTATAGGGACCATCATCAAAGATTGCGCCACAAGTGCATCCGTATTAACCGTTTGAGAAGCGAGTACAGGCACTCTGAGATCAGAAGCAAGTCCATCAGAATTTTTACTGCGCCTGTAAGAAAGGATAATAGGATTCGTGTGTACACCCCCAATATTAATTACCTTGGTACTACGTCTCCTGGCCTCATGGAAAGCCAATCTCAGAAGCCTGCTGAGGATTCAATCTATTTAACAGGAAGATCATCTGAGGATCTTACCACTTCTGCCCTTAGCTCGATCAATATCAGTAGTGAGCGGTTTCAAACTAAGCGGTATAATCTCAGAGAGCTCAGTTTCAGTATGGACGCTCCCAATTACAGATGCGCAGGGGCGGCCCAAGATCTGCGTAATGCGCAGAGCATGTATGCCACCAGGGCCTCCTCAAGAAGCAAACGGAAGATCGCGGAGCTTGAGGCTAAAATCAAACAAGAAGAAGAAACTATGCAGGATGGAAAAATCACTGAGGAAGTCAATTGGATATCCGACCCAGGTACCCCAGCAAAACGAACAACCCAGTTCGTGCACACCAAAGCGGAAAGTTGGAGGATGAAAACCCTCCTGGCGAAAACCTTGGATATGAAGGACGCTGCTCAGCAGAACGTGGAGAAGGAGAGGCCCTCCCCAAGCGGTCCTCCTGGTTCTTCGTCCGCCAACCAGGAGCACATGGAACGCAGACTCTCGGTTGTCTAGGATAGCGTCGAGTTAGTCAACAAGAAGCTTACATTGCTCATCAGGCTGCTCAGGCAAACTATCAGCCCGGACCCACTGGTGCAGGAACAAAAGATGAAGGATGCCCAGAATTTCAGTTCCATGCAGGATATACAAGACAAAGTCGACAGGCATGTCCTCGACGTGGGACTGGACATCACAAGTAGGCTGGGCGGCTTCCCGCGTATGGATGGGTTTCCTTAGGCTCCTGATTCCTAATAGCTCAATTTTGGCGTTCTCGGGTCTCCTTTGGTTGGCCCTTTATCCTCTAGTGTCTTCTTGTTGCTTCCGGGTTTTTGTCTGTTTTCTCTGGGTCTTGGACCTTATGGCTTTTTTGAGCTTTCAGTTTTGGCAGCCATTGAACCCCGGATATTATGTCTTTTTGTTATCTCTCAACGATGAATCATTGGTCTAGTCTTGGCCGCCCTGCGTGGTGAGCTCCAGGCTCTCTGTCCCTCTTGTCTATGATTTTTTTGCATCTGGGAAGTCTGTCTCTTCCATCCTTGTTTAGCGAGACTGTAAGAAGTTTATCTGGTGACTGTCTGCCTGTGCAGACTCGATGTAAATATTTTTTACTCTTTTAATATAATTATCTGACTTACAAAAAAAAACTTATCCATTTTATTGCATGGGGGCTTAGGATACTCTTATTTAGTCAGTTTTAGGTATGTGTTCCATTGCATAGGACTTGGCATAATGGTCTCATAGTGACAAGGTAGAGATCAATATTTACTATGGATTTTGCTTAATCATTCATATCCCTTTGTTTTCCTTTTAATTTTGAACTTACAACTTGTTCATTCCTTGTTATTTTTTTAAATATGCATTAACCATGAGCATTTAAGCCCCTTATTCTCATGGTAATATGAAGCATGAACCTATATGTGTGGCATGTAAAAACCAACCCAAAAGGAGGGAGGAAGGAGTCAAATTTGACCCCTTGTTGGTTATTGGGTTGTGTTATGATCATACTACTATGATGAAAAGGGGTTCCATTATTTTTTCTTGCATTTTGTTCCACAATAGAGCATAGTAGCTCAGAGTGGATAGAGACAAAGAGAGCACAATCGAGAGGGTTCACATTTTGTAATAGCCCATGGGCCACAGCTTTCAGGTAACTACATAGATAATATCTTCTCCTTTGCACTTGCATTATTTCAATTCCAGATAAAAAAGAACATAGTAGAGTCACCTTTTGAATGAATTTTCTTTTGAAAGGGTTTTCTAGAAAGTAATTGCCATTCAATGTGGGTTGTGAGTGATTGTGATTAATTTTCTTTATTTTTCACATTTAATTTATTACATACATAAACAACAAAATTGGTAATAAGGGATCTCGAATCTAAAGGAATTAACCCTTCATAGTATAGATTTATATTTAAGTAACATATATGTTTTGATGGACTATCTAGTGGAATATCCATGATAGTTTATAGATCAACCATGGTTAAGGACCTAATGTACATGAACAAGATAAACAACATGGATGTTAAGAGACTCCCCAAAAAAAATTTCAACTCTATCTATTGCCATCAACACCTCAAACATGGCATCAAGATGAAGTGTTGGTTAAATCATTAGGGAATATAGGAGGACGTCATCATACAGACAATTTAAAAAATATAATTATATCTAAATTTAAAGAGGATTTGTGGTGCAATGAAGAGTTAGACATTAAAAGGAAGCCAAGATATTACGAGGGAGTAACCTGGATTCTAAATGATCAAAAATATCTTTTAGTTATAACCAGTATAAAGAAGAAATCAACATTACTAAAAAAAGAACCAACTCCCATGAACTACATAACTACAGTGGTCATGAGGAAAATTCCACAAACGGTGGGATGTAAAAATTTGTCACATTTGTGATGGTTGAAGATGAAAATAACTTTCTCAAATTAAAACTCATTTACCTTTCTAACCTCCCAAATCTACAAAACTATGATAATCTTGGAATGCTTCTCTTACAACTTTTAAAGCATGAAAACAAGATTTCAATGAATTTAAATAAACTTTCCCTTTTAAAAACAAAATTTTAAAGAAATTTAAATAATCATTACCTTTGAAAAATAAAATAAACTAATTTTGATCTCAACGAACATGAATTATCATTATTATAATCACATTAACATAAACATTATTATTTGATATTAATATAGATACCATTATTTCAATGATTAAAATCTACTTTTTATATTCAATGTATTTCTTCTTTGTAAAAAAATGATAATAATAATAAATAAGATTTAAATAATGAGTTTGATGTTTATATTATAATTTTGTCAATTTCTTTTAATTATATATGAAAATATTATAAAATTATATCATATCATATATCAATATTATTTACATATATATATAATATATATATTAGTATTTTAATTAACATTATTTTTAATTCATAATATATATTTAAATTATTTCAAAGTAATTATAAAAATAATTATTTTTATTAAATCTAAATTATATTCTATAATCTATTATTTTAATAATTTAATAATTAATATAAATTTTGTATATTTATTTTAAATTATTTAAAAAATTTATTATATTTTTTAAAATAGAATGAACAAGTACTGAGATAATATCTAAAAATGCCTTATAATATAAAACGTTTAACATTACCCATTTTAACACTTATCATAAATAAAATAAAATAAAAATTTAACAAATATGATATAAACAAAAAGTAGCATATTAATCTCCTATTTATCTAATACTATTTTATTTTTAATGTTTAAATTTGAATTATGTTTATGTGTGAAGGTGTTTATTTATTTATATTTATAATGATGATTCCAAATTCCAATTGAATAGGCCATGCTTTTATGTTTGTTTTTTTGCCTGATTGGGGATGTAATATTTAATATTTGCATCTGGTGTCTGTATGGTGATGTTTTGGTTTTGGTTGATGTATTTTACATAATTAGTGTTAAACAGAGTTCTTTAATCTAATCATATTTTTGAATTGTATCTATCCGCACAAATGCATTTTTTTTCCCTGTAAAAGCGATTCATTGCTGTAATCTCATTCATTACGACCCATAGAGATGATAATGCATAAGATGGCATTAGTACTGCATACCAAAAAAAACTGTATATAACATTACACTGTGTATAACATTAATTACCCAATGACATAAGATTTATTGATGAGACATAATTGATTGATAGATATAACCTAATATTAAACATCATGTATAATTACATTTTAAAATTTTAAAAACTTAAATTTGACGTATGCACAAACGATCAAATTTATATTTACCAATAAGTCCAAATATAAACCAAACCAATGAAGGTATATAGAGAAATCAATCAAAGTTAAGGTTTCTTTAGTGAGTTTGGGAGTTGATGATACCATTCGTTGGGTTTTCTAGAAAATAAAGAGTAAATTTAGAATTAGAAATGGTTTGGTGAATTTGGTGTCTTAACTGGTAGAGGAAAGATTAGCAAGTTGACATGATCTTTCACGCACTAAAAGCACTATTTAGTTGGTATTCTTTGTTACTTAGTTGGTACTCTGTATAAAGTAAGGATAAATATAAAATAGGGATCTATCCTGGAAA